>VZTX01005503.1:358591-420656 GCA_013400915.1 Pardalotus punctatus
ATATGGTTTCAGGAGAATAAAGCCACTTGCATGTGTATTTTTCCTCTCCTCTCACATAGGTTTGTGAAAATATGGAATACTTATTTTTTGCTTCCTATATAATCTACAGACTGTTGTATTCAAGGCAGAAAGCAATTTTGATCGTCAAAGCATCTCACTGTTTGCTGAAGTATTTTAAATAAAAGAACAGGGTACGTCATGCTTACATTAAAAGGTAAAATGCTATGAGTTGCCTTGTACTGTAATATAAGTGGTTACCTTTTCCAGCCTCCAGTCAAAGAAAAAGTAGCTAAATCTGAGCTTTCTCAAATTTGAGTGCAACTACCATATATATATATATATAAGCATGTTTATATCTGTATACACTAGACAACCAGTGCCTTTCTTTTCCAGAAATCCTTCTTTCAGTGGGATTCTTTAGGAGGAAGTGAGGGTTTTTCCATATTCTTGGCAAAGTGCTGTAGGGATTCCCATACTTAATAAACCTGGTGAATCATGCACCTTTGTCACTAAAATTAATATTTCCCCTACACAGTGGTGTCTCTGTCTCAGCTCACTGTTCCTCGTGTGAAATGAGTTCCTTTTGGCTATCACCCTTAAAGGTATAATGTTCCTTGCAAATCCATTCCCATGCAAAGAATTCCCTGTGTGTTCAGAAATGCAAACACTGGGGAAGTTTTGTGGAATTAGTCAGGCAAACAGGAACTGCACTGGTACTGGTTGAATAAACAGAACACTCCCATGTTTTTCATCTTGTGTCACTACAATTACTCCTGTGGTAAAACCAGTAGTTCTGAAACTGTCAGAATCTGGCAGGTACTATTTTAAATTATCTGTAGACATAATGTTAGGTCATTAAAGAAGAAATGGTGATGTTTTTCATATCATTTTTATGATACCTCACAGTGCTGGTTCATGTCCAGCTCAGTTTTGAGAAGGCTGCTTGGGTGCTCTGTCAAAAACCATATGGAGTCAAGGAATCAAGGTTCAGAGATTGCAAACTATTAGTTACTTTGACAGATGTCCTATCTCCAAAGTACCAGTCATGTGGGTGGTTAGATATTGGAATTGAATTCTGGAATAACAACATAGACAGCATTGGAGTTGCTCTGGGTTTGTACAGGTATTACAGAACAGTTTCTCTGCTAACAGAGATTTATAGGATAAAAGGAGTATGTTGGCAAAACTGCTGGAATTAGTCATGGGTCTGAAACCACTGCCACTACCAATGACATAGAGCAAAAGCATGTTATGATATTCTGTCAGTACCCAGAGCTTTATGTAACAGGATACTGTACAATACAGATCATGTTATTTGCTTTAAAATACAATGTTGTTGTAAACAACAATAGACATTCATTTATACTTTGGAAAAACAATACAGCTTCACAGTAACTATAGGAGCAGGCTGTAATGTGGAAGATGATGTTCTCTCAGGGATGCCTAGCTCCTATCCAAATATAGTTATTCCTTATGAATGGGTAAAATAACGTATTCTGTCACCAATTTTTGTAAGCATAATGAAAGGCTTAATCCTGCCCTCAGTCGATTTTCTTGTAGAAGCCTTCTGCAAGCAGGAGCCTCAGCCTGGGGATCTGCAGGTGGTTTGGGTTTTAGACAGCACCGTACCCCTGCATGGTTGTCTCTGCTGTACTAACAGTGCTCCATGCTGGTTCCCACTGCTGCTCTGCCCATTCTGCAGCCCACAGCCTGCATGTGGCTCTGCTCTGCAGACTTGTGGATGAGCATCAGCTGGTAAAGTTCCTGGGGTCTTTGCAGATTGCATGACTCTGCCTGCATCCCCCCACCCCCCAGGTGAAATTATGTATTAGTACTTCCAGTCTTGTCCTACCCATGCATGAAAAATTTGAACAATGCCATTTTATTGTGAATCAACAATAAAATATGCTGTTTGTCTCCTTCAAAGAGAAGATGCTTTCATAGCTGACTAAGAAGGAATTGATCTGTTCTCCAGTTACTGCTTTTGCTTTGTACAGAACTTATCAGTGTAGAAACAGGATGCTTCACTGCAGTGGACTATAACTTCACGCTCTACAGGTACTTATAGTCGTTAGTCTGAGATTATTTTAATCTAGGACACTATAGAGATCCTTATGCAAGTCTCTTTTCCTCTTTACCCTGACCATCTACCTTTCCTTTAATGGGAAGATGGGCCTACCTAGGGGATGCAAACTGCAGCTCTCTTTGTATTATCAATCTATAAAAAGAGAAATTTGTATTTCTTGTGTAGGAATCCTCCTATTGCCTTTTTTTTTTTGGTCTGTCTTATGTGATGGAAAATTAGAAGTTCGTGATGTGACAAAATATCCTGGCTTGCACATACCAATATGAGCTCACTGCTGGGATTGATAGGAATTGGCAGGTGTGAGGGAAGATATTTTTGGTAAGGAACTGAAGTTTTTCACAGGATTCCACAGGCTCTGGTGGCCCTGTTAGGAGTGAATCATCAGGGTACCTCTAGAGCTCCTCTTGTCAAGGCTTCTCATGTTATTAGGATAGTGTGTGTATTATAATGGATTGATGATAATGTCCTGAAAGATTTTTTAAAAGACCAGAGGATGTCTGTTTACAGTGAAAAGGGGAAGCTGCCCAGTTGAACTTTGATATTTTCCTGTAGCAACAGAATCCACCGAGTTTCCTAGGCTTCCCAAGGTCACTGCCTGGATTGCAGCTGACTGTTGATCTGTATAAAAGAAATTAATCAAATAATAATCATAGTCTTCTCATTTTTTGTTTTTTCCTACTGCTCAGATGCAAGCCAGTCTCCCCTCTCTCTCTCTCACTGTCTCTGTCCCTGTCCTTACTCACAGTACTGAGCCTATAGCCAGACTGGGAGCTTCACAGCTCATTGTGTTGCTTTTGAACCAGTTGAGTCCAATCATTCTCTCCTTTGTAATTTGCCTTCCGATTTTCCCTTCCCAGTAGGAGTGCCTTACAGTACTGTATATTAGCATCTCTCTTCCTGTTTTGGATTTCCTGATTGCATCTGCTGTTCGATTAACTTGTAGACTTAAACTGAAACTCTCCTGTGGCTGTGCTTGCTCTTTTGCAGGGGCAGCTGAGTAAATCGGTTTGCTTGTTCTGCCCTCATGAAGTGAGCTCTACAGGCTGTGTATACCAGCTCTGAAGACACCAAGCTGTGTGGGAACTCCTCACTTTTGCTCATTTTGGTGCCTTAAATTTTCAAAAGGGAATAATTTTTTTTAGAAATGCTCTGCCATGATGCAACGTGTTTGGTATTGGAGCTTGAAACCTTTGCTCATGACAGTTTCCATCTTGCTAGGAATGGTAACCATAAAATTTGTTTACTATCTCTGCTTTTTGAGGGCATTATGAGAGGATAGCATGGAGATGGTATTGCTTCTTATTATGTGTATTTTTGAGACTAGCTGGTCTTCTTAGCCTGAGATGCAGCTTGTGCAAGACTTTCAGAAGCAGTGCATATACAGTAATGTCGAGTACAGGGAATTAAAACAGGGTCAGGTCACATGCAGTTTTGCTCCTCCTGGAACCCCTGGTCAGCCCACACCATGTGGCAAGGGACTCCCA
Source organism: Pardalotus punctatus (assembly GCA_013400915.1). NCBI lineage: Eukaryota > Metazoa > Chordata > Aves > Passeriformes > Pardalotidae > Pardalotus > Pardalotus punctatus. The sequence goes on from VZTX01005503.1 coordinate 362,162, forward strand.
TAGAGCACTCCCTGCTCATGTGCACAGCTGGGTCCAGTGCTGTGGGAGTGAAGGCATTTCCTCAAAGCTCAATTTTAATGCAGCCTGCCTCCCTGAAGGCTGGCCCAGTAAGAGTTTGGTCAGCCTTACCTTAGAGAGAGGGTTAACCCGTGGAAGTTTTAGCATTATTTGCTAAAGTATGTGGCATATGTCAGCCTGGGGCACGTGTCCGTACTGTGTTCTTGTAAGTCCACATTTGGCATCAGTAGCAGGAGTCCCATTTGATAGCAGCAGTGGTGTCACTGCATTTTAGCAGTACAGTGAGAGGACAGCCTGGATATTAATGTACAGAGTCCTTCTTTACTTGAAAACCTTGGTGTGCCCATTATGGCTTGAGTCATATATTAAAAGGCCACTTTCACCCAAATTCCTTGAGGTGGCCATTAATCCAAATTGCAAAGATGGCATTTGTGGTCAGCATCAGAGATATCTGGGCCTGGAGAGCTATCAGCTGTCTAGGACCAAAGTGTATTAGACTTTATACACAAGTGTCAGTGGCTCAATTATTTATTTATTCCTGTCTAACCCACATATTAAACCAGTATAAATCTTTGAATACACAGCATTGTTTTGGTGGAAAAAGGATTTGTTTCAGTTTTGCTTATGCGCTTGTCTACCAAGTTGATTTTGTTTAAACTAAACTCTGCTTTCAGGCTGAGTTTTAATCAATACTTCTGATACCAACTTACCCTATACCAGTCCCTTTGAGGTAAGCAAAAGTAAGAGTTTGTGAGCAAAATGTGTGTTTGACAGGTATTAAGTGGTAAAGGCAGCTTCCAAATCAACTTTAGTTCAGTCAAGGTGGTTAAAAGCCAGGGAAAGCCAGGTGTGAGCCACAGAGCACAGTGGCTGATGTGGTCCTTGGCAGCCTGGGCTTTCCTTCCTGCCAGAGCACCAGCTCACCTGCACCACTTGCTGTGAATTTTAGCATTGCTGGCAGTGCACCCCGAGTTTTTTGAAAACCATGATGTGTATGTGCTACTCTGTTAACTTATTTGCAACATTGTTATGTGTGTTTCATTGTTCTTGTGTTTGCATTGTTGTTTTGGTTTTTACTTTTGACAAGGATTTTTTTAAAAATTATCTGCAACTACTGGGCAAGTCTTAATTTATTATTGATGTGTAATGATGTTATAATTTAAATCCATTGAGTTTAATTGCTTGTTGACACTTGAGCAGGGTTTATTTGGGTTCACTTGTGACCGCATCAGAGCACCGGTCCCTCCTGTATAAAGGTAACTCTCAATAAACACTAAAAAAAAGTTACTTGTCCTTTTTCATTTACCTTGTAGTGGGTCCTGTACCATGGGTAGGGCAAGCTTTGAAAGAGTGATAGTTTTCTCAAAAATGCTTCTCTTCTGGTTAAAGTCTTCCAAATCCAAGAAAATATGATACTTACTGTTCCCGGATCTCAGCCTGGAGGGTCTGTGGAAGTACTGTTGATGTCTGCATCAGGCTCTGGGGGTTTGGATTCCCAGTTAAATGTCATAAGTGTTTTTGGAAAGCCACAAATTCCTAGATTTTTAATGGTGCTGACCCGTGCCAAAAGCTCCCAGGGGAGCTCACTGTAGCTTTGAGGCACCCTTGGATCCAGGCTCCGGGGAGGCTTGCAGGAGGCATCTCCCTACTGCTTGGCTGTCACGTGGACCTCTGCCAGAAAGGTCCAAGGCCTTGAATTCCAAGTAAGGTCTCCCAGGTGGACTGAGGGGACCACTGAGGGGCTGAAAGGGTAGGATTTTGCCCATGTTCTCACACCAATGGATGTAGGAGCAGGCATGATTCTTGCTCTTGGTTATTTCATCCAGTGCACCAGCTAAGGAGCTTCTGCAGCTCTTTGAATCTGGATTTGATGACTAAGGATTGCAGAACTGAGCTGTGGTGGAACTTAGGGGCCTAAACCCCCTGCCTGAGACTCCCCAGAGCATTCCACACCCAGCCCTATGCTCTGGCAGCTTTCAAAGAGAAGGATATATCCCCTCCCTCACTGTTCTCCTGCCCCTCCTCAGAAAGACCAGAAGTCCATCAGGAATGTCAATCCTCTCTCCTGCAGGAACCTTTGGACTTCATCCCTATGATGAAATCAGCTACAAGCAATGAGTTAATGTTTGACTGGGACCACACAAGCTGAACAAGGAAACCATGTGCAAGACCTTCTCTTCCTCCTTATTTGCTTTACAAGGTGAGCAAATTCTGTTATGACATCTCCTTCCCCTTTCACTGCTACCTCCCCTCCTCACCTCATCCTGTAAGAGATGGTGTGAAAAAACATCCACACAGAGCAGAGACCATGGGGTCTGTGCAGCCCTGGGAAGAGAATGCCAGTCCAAGCTCTAGGCCTTCTTTTAAAGTCAGGACAGTTTATTTTTTTAAAGCTACCCTTCTAGCTCTCAGACCAAAATTAACAATATTGGTTTAATACATGAAGTTGACTGGTTTTCTAAAAGAATGGAGCTAGCATCCTCCTTCTTTCCCTAGGGACCGAGGGGGACCTTCCAGGTCTGAGGCTCAGCACACCTTTTCAGCGAAAGCATGCTGAGGGCAAATGAAAATATTCTGGGAGTGTGTGTACATAGCTCTGGACTGTCTTGTTAAAAGAGTTCTTGTTTAACTAAACACTCCCCAAAATAGTGGTCCCATCCAGAGGCATGAGTACTATCACTATGAGAAGGTGGTGAAAAGCATCTCAGATAATCAAGTGTCACAATTAAAACCAGACAAAGTCTCCAAGGCAAGCAGGAGTAAATTCCATCCATTTAAAGTGTAGATTAGTATTAAACTTGGCATTGAAGCCGTAAACATGCTAAAAAAAAGTCAGTCCATTGTTTATAGTAAGTGACTTAAGATTTTCTGTAATTTAGTTCAAGGCATTAGCATTCATTTAGATATTAAAAATGAATTTGTAAGGCTCATCTGGAAAGCAAGACAAGTCAGATAAGAACTTGTGTTAAGGGCTGAACTTTCATTGACTTGAAAGTTCTCAGGTGTTTATCATGTAGGTACAATATGATGCATTTAGAGGTAAATAAAAAGGAATTCTTAGTAAAGTTAGGTACTGTTTAAAAATAAGAAAGTGCAAATTACTGAACTGGTGGAAAAAAGTAATAGATGTAATCAAGCATGCATGAAGCAGTTCAGTCCAAAGTGCTTTCCTAGCACTAAAGATTATAAATTAATCTCATTTCTGACTGTCATTGCAGGCGATTATCTGAAGTGCAGCAACAAAGTCATGAAACTCAAGGAGTGTGCAGTTTTGGGCACCACAATATAAGAAAGACATTAAGCTATTAGAAAGCATCCAAGGGAGAGCAACAAAGATGGTGAAGGACCTTGAGGGGAAGCTGTATGAGGAGTGACTGAGGTCACTTGGTCTGTGCAGCCTGGAGGAGACTGAGGGGAAACTTCATTGCAGTCACAACTTCCCTGTGAGGGGAAGAGCAGGGGCAGACACTGATCTCTTTTCTGTGGTGACCTGTGACAGGACCTGAGGGAATGGCCTGAAGTTGTGTCAGGGGAGGTTTAGGTTGGATATTAGAGCTATGTTCTTCACCCAGGGGGTGGTTGGGCACTGGAACAGGCTCCCCAGGGATGTGGTCACAGCCCCAAGCCTGACAGAGCTCAAGAAGCATTTGGACTGTGCTCTCAGGCATGTGGTGAGGCTCTTGTGGATGGTGCTGTGCAGGGCTGGGAGTTCTACTCCCTAATCCTTGTGGGTCCCTCCTAACTCAGCTTACTCTGTCATTCTGTGTCTCTCCCCTAGTTTGTACCTTCCCCTGCACTGATTTCTGAGAGCAGGGGTACAAATGCCCACAAGAGCAAGGTAAGGGTAGTAAACAGATCCCAGCACCATTCTGTCATCAGGCATTGTCACGCAATGGCTTGTGACACTGGTGGACACTTTGTTGTGTACATATTGCAGAATGTCCTGTTCTGGCTTGGACTCTGCATGTCTGAAGGACACTTGTTTCTGGTTTAACAGACAGCATGTTCAATCCTTTAAGCAGGTCCAAGATCTGCGGGCTCCAGTGAAAGCTGCAGTTTGTGAAAGAACCAGAGCTGGGCTCTCAGCGTTTAAAGACGGGAGCTGTAGCAGTGTATAAAATTGGCAGATTCCTTGTGAAATACATGTGCATCTAGCACAGAGGTAACCCTGGGTGATAACAGGTAAAAGAAGGCAAAAGCATAATAAAAGACAAGTCTCTGCTGTAGGTATTTACACAGTATTGACACTGTTAACTGTGCTTAGAGATTTATGTCAAGTGTTAACTGCGCTGTCATAAAACAATAAAGTACTTCTGTAAAGGGCTTAGGGCAAAGGGGAGGCAGAGAAGTCTCACTATATAAGGCCCTCTTCCTGCATCTGTGGTAATCCATGGGAATGTTTCCATAGCTGTCAGCAGGAGTTGTGTGGAGGCCTGCTAGGAGAGGGCAAACAGAAGCACATTTACTATGTTTAGAGCAGGTAACTAATGGTTTTGTCCTGGAGAGAACCTTGCCACCACTAAATTCTAGGAGCTAACACAGTTGATAAGTCCACCTTGCAATGAGTGGAGAGAGGTGAGGGTTCTTCCTGATATCAGGGATGTCCTCTGGTATTTCACAGAAGTGCTGACAAGGACACATAAAATCTGAGAGATTACAATAAGAGAACTACTGTGCTCAGGGTGGCCATGAGGTGAAAAGGGCAAGAGTCCAATGTCCCGGGGTTTCTACACCGTGTACTCTGGACTCTGCATACTTCCAGCTCTAGGCTGTTGCAACTCTGCTACTCACACTGGGCTCCCAGTAGGCTTCCCCTCAGCATTTTGGCTGCAGGACCAGACTTCTCAGCTGAGATCAGTGTTTATATGTAGTGGACCAAACTGAAACGCCAGTCCCAATCAGTCAGAGCACCAGGGAGTTTAGATCCAGGCACGGTGCCTGCCTGTCCATGGGTCTGTAGGTCCAGTTTGTCCCCCCTGCTCGTTGTGTCTGCTTTTCATGAGGTTATGGCAAGATTTCTTCTCCAAGCCATGCCGATACATGCGGCTTATTAGAAAAGTATTGCTCTTCCACTAGAGGTGGTTCCTATGTAGTTTTCCCTGTTTAGATGCCACTGTATGGGAAGGTGTTTTCTTGCTTCTTTCCAGATGCAGGAGGTAATTCTTTTTCATCAAAACATTTAGTAGAAGTCTCCCCCACCACAGCAGTCCTGAGAGGGATAGAATTACCTGCTTTCTGCCCCTGCTCTGGACAATGTTTCCCCAAGATCAGTCAGCTTCAAATAAGAGAAGCATCTCTGTCAAGGAGGGACATTTCAGAGCTCTTCATAAACTTGAGTGTTGCTGCTGGCCTGGCTTGCCTTGCTTTCTCTGTCAGGAACCAGTGCTCCACACCTGCAGGTCTTCACTGTTCTCTGAGGGAACTGATAGGAGCTGTTTGGAAAATAGATGGGTAAGTGTAGAGCGCTTCTGCATCTGACCCCATGTCTGTTAACTGTCTGAATTAATTTTGAGCTGAGGCACCTGGATGAGCCTTCCATACTTCTTCCTCAAAAGCATTGTCCATACCATTTCCTGTCCCAGATTTTATCTTAGAAGCTAATGAACAGAGCTGAAATCTGTCCTTCACTTGTCAGATACATCAACTTTTAGAATCCAGGGCTACTTCATACTGGAACAGCTTTCAAAGTCTCTGGGCTCACTCCTGTCATATTTCAGTGTGAGGTTGAGTTAGTCCCTCCTGAGTCCTGGGTGGTGTCACAGTGGCAATAAACAGCTTCAGTCCTATGGCACCTGTTTTCCCTTTCATCCCTCCAGTCCTCAGCTTCGCTGGTGCTGGAGATGTGGCCTGTGACTCCCCTACTCCCAAAAGCATCACAGGCTGCTACTCCCCAGGAACGCCACCTACCCCAGCAGAGTGCTGTAGCTCCCACTGTCCTGGTGCAAAATACAGATATGTTAAGCTCAGTTCAGAAAGAGATGAGCAGTCTCCCATGTGTTCACAGAGCAGAGTGCCCCAGCACTAGCATCTCCTTAGCTTTGTGTGTGACCTTTTCCCATAGATATCTCAGTGGTGTCCTCATCACATGAGTTCTTCAGCCTCTGGCATGGTGAGACAGCCTGGGAGATTGAGGTGACCCTTTTAGATTGCACATCTCTTGCTCTGCATAGCCACTCGTTAAAATTACTCGCTTTCCCCTTCCCTGTAGGAATACGAGGGGGCCCTTGGAGCAAACTGCCTGGGACGGGCAGGGCCGTGCCCGCGGCAGAGACGCGGAGCAGAGCGTGTTTCTCGCTGCTCACACTTTCCTTTTTTTATTGACCTGGCTCAGTGATTGGAAAGAACCCATGTCCCGTGTTCCACCCCCACCCCCCCGCCCGGCCCCCTCTTCTTCCCGAGCCGCACAATTGTCACCGCCAATTAGTGCATTGTTAGGGCACACAATGGCGCTGTGGCCACTGGAATGGGCCGCTTTTGTGCGTCTCCAGTCGGCTGTAGGGGCAGTCAAGATTCATTTAGGGCCTTACACAACATGGACAGAAAATACTATCAGAAAAGCAAAAGGGGGAAAGAAAAAGGGAGAGGTAGCGAGGGGCGGGGGGAGCCCGCTATTCAGGGGTTAGCCCAGCCGCATGAAAGGCCCAAGAAGCAGTGCCACATTGAAGACGCCCCTTGGAACACAAAAAGGAACCAGGGCTTAATAGTAATTAGTGGGCAAACTGCAAAGCGCACCGTGGCTCTCCAGTGAATTGTTCCTGCACTTACTGCCGTAGCTGCCCCTTCCCCCTTCCCTCCGGTCTGGCTGGGAGGGGAGCAGCTCAGGGGTGGGAACGAGCAGCCCCCTCCTTTACCCACCGGCTCTGGGGAGGCCTCACCAGGCTCTTCTTTGTGGCAGGTAAATTGGATTTCATTCTCCAAAGCTCGTAGCCAATTACAGGAGGTGCTTTGCAGCCAGGGCAGGGGTATGGTTTCAGAGTCAGCACCGTGCCTGTGTCAAGGACCTTTAAAGCAGCCCTGTCCCTTCTTGCAGCCTGGCATGACACACCTTGAGGCTGGGCTGTGTTTGTCTGGGGCCTGTCCCTCTTCCCCCAGCAGAGATTTGGAGGCCACTGCTGTTGTTCTGCTTCTGTTTTTTCCCACTTTGCTCATAAAATAATCACCTGCACAGGTTTTTATGATCTATTTAGGGAAAGGCCTGATAGCACGTTTGTCAGCTTAGTAAAGGTGAGGAATCTGCTCAGGCTGAGGACCAAACTTTGCCCATCCTTCCAAAAGTCTGCACAGTGCAAGCAGCACTTGCCTCCACCTCTCTCCCCTCGTATCTATGCCAGCTCTCAGTCACACTAAGGCCTTCATTTGGTACATACAGAAGTTCTTAAAGGACATTTTGGCACAGCACACATTGGGATTGTTTTAGGCAGCTGCATTAGCTTGCAGCTGAATATGTTTAATCCCTACTTCTGTAGAGATCAGGTTGCTGCTGTTATCAGTCTCAGCTCATCTCCTTAACTTCTTGTACTAGGTTTTGTCAGGAGCTTGTGTGTCCAACAGAGTTAGCCGTGTCTTGGTAATACGCCAAATTAAAAAAGCCACAAGGCAGTTTAGACTTTACATAATCGTGGTTAAGTATTGAGGAGAAATTCAGGGCATTTTAGCCCCAGTAGAAAGTACACAGAGGCACAAAATTAAGAATCATTCCTTTTATGGTGTCAGGGAATCTAAGTGATATCTATGGAAGAAAGCTGCAGGGTCTGATGGTTAGTTTGTTGGCTCTTCTTAGCAAATGGATGTGTGTTTCAGCTATCCTTGAATACAGGGCTGCTGGAACAGGTGCTCAGCTCAAGCACAACCACACACAGTCCCACAAATTTGAGCTGGGCTCTTGCAAATAAGGCTCAGTGTGCTTAGATACTGGTTAGAGCAGACATCAACTGACCAAATTTAGTAGTCTCGGCTGGAAATGTTTCCAAACTGCAGTGTGTGAGATACACATGCACACACAGAGTTCGGGACAACCATCTCACTTCTGGTAGAGATTGAAAATGCCTCCTTGTTTCCTCTGGTAGCTACAAGTGCAACACTCTCCTATCTCCTAGATACCCAAGCAAGCTTAGGAAATACAGATGCTGCTCCAGTACCAATCTTTTTCCATGAGCTGGAAGCCACAGCCACTCTGTATGTCTATACAAAATAAGTTTGATTGTATTAGAACAATGAAAATAAGATTCACAACGAAGACTTTTTGTCTGTCTGGAATCCATCATGGGTTTCATATGAGGCTGTGGGCAGCACAGCGGGCATCAAGGGCTCAGCTGGTGTTGCTGGGATGGCTCCCGCAATACAAACACAATCAAGGAGCTCACAGTGTCTCACAGATAAAGCTGGTTGAAGGCACTGTCTCGCAACACAGAACGTGTCTGTCTCTCACCAGCCACAGCACATCCTCTCTCTGCTAATTAGCAACATCCTTGGCAAAGTCTCAGCTGAAAGGATTACACTGTCTTCTCACCTTGCTCTATCCCTTCCTCCCCCAAAGAGGGATGTTTAATCCTGTCAGGATGCAGCCTAGCTGGCCCAGGTAAGGAATCTGCCTTGTTTCTCTCCACACTGCCTGTAATACCAGAAGAGGATTTTGTCTCCAGGACAATAAGTCTGGCCCTAACTCTAGGGAGGTGCAGCCTTGCCTCCCTGCAGCAGAGAGCCAGAGATTGTCAGTCATTTGTGCTCTAGTGGAACAGAGACAGGGAGCAACCTCTGCAGCAGGAGCCAGAATGGTAGTTTTCCAGCTTAGAACTGTGGGGTTGATTTCCCAGCTTTCTCTGGCCATAGAGACAAACACAGAACTTTTCTGTCTGCATAAAGAAGGAGAATTACCTGTCTTTTCCCTGTTTTTTGTGTTCCCTGTCTGCTCAGCCCAAGGGCAGTTTGAACTGCAAGTACATTCAGCACCTGGCACAGGTGGAAGCTTGCACAGGAATTTCTCTGAGTGCACCCGGTGGAATCCTGTCTGCCTCGTGATGGCGTAATGGCTGGGGGTCTGGCAGTGCCAGTCTGTGGGAGACATGGAGAAGGGCTCAGCTGCTCCTTTGTCTCAAATAGGGGGACAGTTAATTAACCAGCATAAGGGAAGTACATCTACCATGTGAATTCTCCTGCATCTGGACAGACTTCTCTGAGCAAAAGGCTGAACAAAGATACTTTAGCATTTTCATGCCATAAGGAAGATGCTGGCCTACATGAGCCCCATCTTTGCAGCAGTTGTGCTACCTTTTTTGTCAGCTTGTTGCTTATGCAAAATCAGTTTGATTGTATCAGTTCAGTTAAAAAATCCTGTAAGAGGACTGCGCAGCCTTGTCACCAATATTTTTGTTGACTCTATGCTAACATTGTGGAATATTTTGGAGCACTTTCTTGCATCACTAGGACATATCCCAAGCAGGGTAACATAACTGTGTGCTTGATGTTGCTGTACATGGCAGTGAGATACAGGATTTAGAGAATGGATTCCTTCTTTTGCCCAGAAAATCTGATGTGCTCCAGTTCTGTTTACACTAGTCCTTGCTCTTATGACCACAGAGAGCTGGGAAATTAAGCCTTAAGCTGGAAAAAGACCATTCTGGCTCCCGCTGCAGATGCTGCTCCCTGTTTCCGTTCCACTAGAGCATGTAAGGGTCACTTGCACGTGTTAATCCTTCACATCTGACTAATACCTGAATGGGAAGGTTGCTAGCAATGTCCTTTCCAAAATCACTTTGACCTGTGTATTATATTATGCCGTAAATTACTTGCAGAAGGAAGTAATCAAAATGTGTATAGTTCCAGCTAGTGCTAATTGCCTTTTCATCTGTTTCTGGCTCTTTTTATTATGTCAAATAGATGTTGATTATGCAGGGATTTAAATCTGTATTTCAACATAGTTTCATTCATATGATGTGAATGGCATTACTCACTAAATCTTAGTTCCAAATATTCCTCTAACTCTGTGTCAAGCACTTCAAGGATGTCAAAAGCAGATAGGGAAAATCTGAAGTGCCTGATCTTAGCAAGAATGCCTAAAAGGTCAGGTAGAGGACATTGTTTCAGGAGGTCTCTGGATTTGATACTTTCTGGTTCATGGAAACATGAACACACAGCATGTGTGTATTGTATATGAACCTTCTCCTTCTATGGTAATAAAGGTAAGTACACATACAGGATAAAGCTTTCAAATGCATTATTTTTGATTGCTTCTGATCTTGAGTGAGCAATAGGGCATGTTGTAAAGGAGTCCAATTTCTGGACAAAAAGATCCCTTAAGGTTGCCTCAAGAGAGTCCAGAATCACTGCATCTGGAAAATCATAATCACAGCATCTTGAGAGGTTAGTGAAGAAATGCAGTCAAACTGGCTTATGTGTTTGAAACCTATTTTAAATAAACTCTGTATTTTCAGGAAAAGACAGACTGAACTTGAACTATTCTGAACACAGACTGAAGTTGCTTTTAACAGCAACAGTTATTGTCATATGTCTTGCACCAATTAATGGAATTGTAAGGCCAGGAGAGACCACCCATAACCACAGAGGTTCATACTGAGAGCAGTTTCTTTGTAAAGTGTCAGTTCAGCAGAGACAGAAAGTTTCTTGGAAACATTTCTGTTTTGACTGACCAACTTTGTCTGAAAATCAGGCAGGACCTAAGAGACAAATGCTCACCAGGCAGATTCCTGCCTGAAGTCTTCCTAGTTTCCCAGCAAGATCTGTCACTCCAGGATTTCCATGTCCCCCACTCCAGGTCCTCCCGCATCCAGTACTCCCAAGGCCTTCCTGGGCAGGGGGCTTCTAGGACTTCTCCACCTTTTGACAGAAAACCACCTAGCTTTTCCTGATGCTGCAGGATTTCTCAGAAGTATGGGCAGCCTGCCCTGTTTGGAACAAACTGGTATATTTTATGTTGTTTTTTAATGTTGGAATTTTCCACAAAATAGAAATTGCAAGTTACAGACAGCTTTAGTCCAGGCTGCCTGACTCTTCTCCAAAGGATTGCCCATTACAAACTTGCATCTTAACTCTGAAATACTTGCCACAACTTTTCAACCAGAGGTTCCTCTAACCTATCTCTCTTTTTACTGGAATAGAAAACTGCTTAGTACTTCTGCCTATGCAACTCTAACAGATAATATTTCAATTTTCATGTAAAACAAGCAAATAGAAACAAGTCTCCAAAGGCTGTGATCTGAAGCATGACAGGGAAAGCATTTTGCCAAAGAACTGCTTTGAGCAGTTTCACCCTGAAGGTCTTTTACAGCAAAGGAGAGGGCAGGAAAAGGGCAGAAAAGGAAATACCTATTTTTAAGATAGTGCTGATCAAAACAGCATTGGTCTGAAGAGAAGTCAAGCAGTCATTAGTCTGTATTCTTCTTATTATTATTTATTTATTTATTTTAATTATTATTATTTCATAGAGGCACTTGTTGGCTCCCATGTAGGAGTTGGGGGTTTGTTTTACTCTGTGGTCAGAGTCAGAGCTGGTGTAAGCCAGCACTGATCTTTGCTGGGCTGCAAAGCTGTGTTCCTTCAGGCCTGCTGAGGAGCCTGGCCAGGGGTTTGTCTTCTCACAGCACACCAGTCTTCAGAAGCCAATGCTTGTGTTCTTGCATGCTGGCCCCCAGTAAGTTCAGGGAAGTGGTGATGGTCACACCTCATGTGCATGTAGAGGGTTAGATGTGCCATGGTGCAAACTGCAGCTTCGTGGCTCTTATGGTCACTTTTGCTGGACTTTCAGATCAGACAAGGCAAAAATTGTGTGGTTCATGAGAAATGCCCTGCCCTCTAAGTTAGGAAAAGGCCTGAGCTGCTCAGACCAGTGGAGTAGCAAGCACTGGCCCCTTGATTGAGAAAAAAATAATCTCAGATTCCATGCTTCAAGGCTACTCATTTTGCAGCTTTCCTGAGAGCTTGGTTCACTTACAGCTATAAGCATACAAATACATGTACCATACAGTAACCTTGCTTGGAAATCCCAGTGGAGCGAAGTATTTGACTCTGAAAAATATTTGGAGTAACTTCTTTGCAATGTATAGAGCATCAAGAGTTGAAGAAACAATCGCACTGTATTTAAACAGTCATTACTGCTTTCTGGGTAAATAACGCATGTTTTTTAAATGGTCCCTCTACACAATAGATGCTAACACAATAAATCCTAATTGCTCTGAAGGACCCATTAGGCTCTATCAGGTCAATACATGGTGGAGGTTTTTTGAAAGTCACTCACCCTGTTGTTACATAAGCCACAATTTGAAAGTCCATAAATAAGTATTTGCCAAATGAAGAGTGAGGGCTTTGCCAGGGCCATACTAATTTATCATGTCAACTTCACTATGGGGACTGTTTTCTTTTCAAGGGCCCATGAGAAAAAAAGAAAAAGAAAAGAAAAAAGCATAACATGATGTATTTCAAAAACTGCATATCTGAAAAGCTTCAGAAGTTTCAGGCTGAAATATACACCCCCACCCCCCCCACCCCGAAAATAAAATGTCAGGAACTTCACTGCCTCCTCCTTATCTCAGTGTTGTGTGAGTCCCAGCAAGGAGATTTGAAGATCAGCCATGGCTGTGGCATGGCAGAGGCCCATCACAACCAACCCCACTGTACCTTTGAGCCAGAGCCTTGATCCTGCCTCTGCATGCTGTGGTAGTGGCACCTCAGGACAGGAACATCCCTTCAGTATTCTAACTGCAGCTCATGGAAAGGGCTCTCAGTGCCTGGGGAGACCAAAGAAAACTAATTACATACATTTTAAGTGCACTTATACGTACAAGTATTGTTAAGAATAAGCAATGAGTTTGGCGAGATTAGTTTTATGTGCAGCCACTCTTCCTGATTTTACTTTGGTCTTACTTACCTGAACTTCTGATGGCATTTTACAAATGGCAGCACTTATGTCAGGTGTTGCTTAAGTCTGTGTCACTGTTAGAAATCAAGTTTTGGATTAATTTATTCAGACGTTTTCAAGTTCCATGTAACTTTTATATATGGCTACAGTTTGGCATGGTTTTGTTTTCCTGCAATATGTTAAGGTGTGTAATTAGACAGATGTGTATAAAAACAGATTTTATTGATGTAAGCTAGGATTTTAAAGGGAATTTCAACAAGGCATGGTGAAAAGCATTCAAGTGATTTAAATCTGAATTCCTGTCCCCAGGTTACAGCCTGTAATTCATCTGGGAACATGAGAAATGTTTACCCCTGCTGCTGTTGCACTTCAGTAGGATTTGGGTGCCAGAGTCCCTCTGTAAATGCTGGCAGTGGTTCTCACTCTGCTCCGCCAGCTTGCAGAGCCCCTCTGTCTCCTTGCCTGCCAGGTCCCTCCTGCTTGTAGTGCAACAAGGACCTTGGTCTTATTTAGGAGCCCCCTGCTCCAGGTGCTGTTGCACGAGGTCAGTCTTGGTGCTGGGGTTTGCAGCAGCAAGGGCAGCCTGCAGCCTTGCAGCTCTCAGGGGGGGAGGGAAACACTTGCCACGGGTGGAAGGAGAAGTTCACCTGCCTTGGTGCAGTGTGCAGCCACGTCCTCTGTGTGGGGCAAACACCGATACCCTTTTGTACCGCTACACAGCGGGTCTGCTGTGCTGGGCTGGCTGGGGGCAGCACCATGGTGCCAAACGTTATGTCTGTCCCTGCACTCGTGACAGGCAGTAGGGCACAGTCCTGTGCTGCTGCAAACCACCTTATGGCCCCCAGCACCCTCTCGCTCAAGCCATTTGTTATCAGGGGTCACTGCTAATTCGAGCAATGCCTGAGCCAGCACAGCCTCCAGCTGGGGTGACTGGCAGGCTGCCCACCAGCACCAGGAGACCAGAGTCACCTGTGCTGGGCCCCCACCGCTCCCTTCCTGGGAGCTGGAGACTTGTCAGCAGTGCAGACAAAACCAGGATTTGCTGCTTCGAGCAAGCAGGGTCGAGGGCCAGGGATGGTGTGCTGATCCTATGACAAGAGGGGCAGGAGGTTCCTGCCCTGCTTTGGTACTGGCAAAGCCTAGCGCGAGATCAGTGCTCTCTGGCTTTGTCCCTGCCCAAAGCCTGGGCTGAAAAGCTCTTTGCAAAAATCTGCCGAGTCCTCTAACAAGGGCAAGGGCAATAGCCAGTCTTTACAAAGGAAACTCACTTACTCCTTTTCTAAAACCTTTCAAAAGTCATGGTATCCTTCACAAAAGCAGCTTGTCCAGGTAAACAGTGTACAGTGACAACCAGCAGTGAAAGAACCAAATACAGAAATATTTATCACCTTTTTACTTTCTGCTTCTACCAGGAACCATTGCATCCCAGCTGAAAATGCCTCTGTGGGTGGAAGGTATGTCTGTGAGGACACATGTATTATCAGTCTGTCCCTGTATCCTCTGGGCTGGAGCCAGGAGCAGGGATTAGCTGAACTCCCAAGCAGACAGGTCTAGCATGGTGGAGCTTCATGGACGCTTCTGCACGTGGATAAAAGGTAAACTGATTTTTAATAATTTAGGAGTTTTTTAACAACAAAAGCATTTTCTTAGGGCTAGGAAACACTTTCTTTTTTGTCTGCAGGATTTGACACAGTAAATTTTGTGAAGACACATCTTCTGTTACTAATAGTGCTGGATGTACATAAAGCACTGTATTCTCATACTGTACGGAAAGAATGAGTAACAAGCCTATCAACTGCACTTGCACTTACACCATATTTAATCCTGTTCTGGTTGTTCTGCTACATATTCATAAAAAACAAAAAGGAAACAGAAGCCCAGAGCAAGCCAACAGATGTCTACCTGGCTCTTAATTGGATTTTATGTGTCCCCAGTGTAGCAAATAGAGCATTATTTACAGCCAGGCTCTAAGAATTAGATACATCTGGAGGAGCGGCAAAACCTGAACCAGGCTACAAGACTTGATAGATTAACTGAAATGAAGAGCTGCCCCATTTTCCCCTTCATATCTTCTCCCTTCCCACCTATGTACCCATTCCCCATTGTGTGTCAAATCGAACTAAGATATTGCCCAAGAGAATGCTTACAAAAGTTAAAAATGCCAACAAAAAAGAGAATTTCTGCTCTTATGTAGCTTCATCAGCATTTTCTAATTGTACAGCAATGATGATAATAAAAAGGCTGCCCTCTGCTCTGAGCTATAATTTGGATAATCAACTGACAGCCATAATGAAACTGTCTGTGATTGCTTTCTGCTGGGCTGCTAGTTCACAGAAACATTGTTGGGGAGAATTAAAAGTTATGACTCCTGCTGCAAGGATATGCCACTGTCTTCCAAAGGAACATCTGACTGGTGATTTTCTTCTGTATAGCTCTATTACAGGCAAAATGTCCAGCATAAAGCAAAGAGGTATGGGGATGAGAGATTTTTTTCTTTTAAAAAAAAAAAAACAACACAGTTGTTAAGCATCAAAGTTGACAGTGCCAAGTAATAAGCATGTCTAGGCTGGGTGGGTGTGGATTTCAGGGATGGTCATGAGGTCTCGCCTTAAAATCCCTGATGACTTTGGTGTATGGTAGCCGCAGTGCTGTGCCCGTGGGTACATCAGGCACTGGCCGCAGAGTGACAGGCAAGCCAGGTTTTACTTCTGGGAGGAAGGCAGGAGCTCGATCATGCTTTGAGTCTTTGCTTTGTGGGCTCTGGTTGCAGTTAGGAGTCCTTTAGGTGCTGGTGTTCCCCAGCACCAAGCCTTGAATGCAAGCTGTCTGTGTCTGTGATGTGCTGTGGGTGTCTTGACTAGCAGATCCAGGGATGGATGCAAGTACTTTGGCCCAAATCACCCTCCCATCCACATCCACTGAGCTGGAGTGAACAGCTCCTGTTTGACAGCTCGGGAGCAGCCTTCTGCCTTGGCCAGAATATAGGCTCTGCCATAGCAGCTGCAGTCTGTGACCTTCGAATCTGGCTTCTGAAGCAGGTGTGTTCCCCCGTGTGCCCTGAACATGCCGTGGGCTTCAGGGCTTTCAGGGAAGTGGCTGAAAACCAGGCTGGCAATTTCGGTGTTTGCGAATGCATAGATTAGAGGATTGGAATTCCTGGCAGCTGAGCGTGACCACCGCGGTGGCCCTGGCAGGAGCCCGGGGACCCCAGGGCGCTGGGCAGGACCCTCTGCCACGGCACGGTCCCGTCGTTAGTTCGCGCTGCGCTCCAGCGCCTGCCACCCGCCTGGGAAGGAAGGAAGGAAGGAAGGGACGGAGGGAGGGGCGGGCTGGGGAAGCGGCTCCGAGGCGGAGTGGAGGGCGACCGGAATTTGGGCCAGGAATGTGGTAGCGCAGCTGCTTGAACCGGGGTAGGGACGGTTTCCCTTCCCGCCGAGGCTCAGCATTCCGGTAGTTGGGAGCGCTGCCCCGCCGGGCAGCTGGGACGCGGGCAGGGCCGGTAGCTGCTGCCGTGCCCCTTGTACGCGAGCTGATGTGCCACTGCTAGAGCAAGGCAAATCAGGGCAGGACCTCTGCAAGTCTTCCCCTGCCGCGCGTTTCCCGCCGTTCGTCCCAATCCCGTTACGGCGGGGCGAGGCCCCGGGCCCTTCCCGCGAAGAGGGGCTGAAGGGGGCGAGGAGGAAGGGGCGAAGCGGCAGCAGCACCGCGGGCACCGCTTGCCCTCCTCCAGCCGCCGCCCCCCGGCCCGCTCGGCTCTTCCCGCCGAGCTGGGGAAGCCGGGCCGGGCCGTCGCGGCGCTGGGGTGGGCGGAGGGTTCCGGGAGGGGCCCGATGGGCAAGAGGGGAAGGAGATGCACAGATGCGGAGCAGTCAGGGGTTTGGCAGCACCGTCATCTTCTCACTTCACCGCGTGCCCTCGGGACGCTGCGGGACTCGGAGTGCCGGCGCACGGGGACCCGGCGGGACGCCTCCAGCAGGCGGGGCTCGAAGAGGACCGGGGCAGCGCGGTACTCCGCCCAGCGGGAGTCGGTGCCCGGCGTGAGGGCGGCCCCGGGGAGCCCCGGCGGGGCGGGGCTAGTGGCGGGGGCGGGNGGACATGCGGCGGCGGTAGGACGCGCGGCGGCGATGGGCAGCCGGGGGCTGCCGGTGCCGCTGCTGCTGGGGCTGCCGCTGCTGCTGGGGCTGCCGGCGGCGGGGCGCGCCGCCTCCAAGGCGCTGGTGTGCCAGGAGATCACGGTGCCGATGTGCAAGGGCATCGGCTACAACCTCACCTACATGCCCAACCAGTTCAACCACGACACGCAGGACGAGGCTGGGCTGGAGGTGCACCAGTTCTGGCCGCTGGTGGAGATCCAGTGCTCCCCGGACCTGCGCTTCTTCCTCTGCAGCATGTACACCCCCATCTGCCTGTCCGACTACACGAAGCCGCTGCCCCCCTGCCGCTCCGTCTGCGAGCGGGCCAAGGCCGGCTGCTCGCCCATCATGCAGCAGTACGGCTTTGCCTGGCCCGAGAGGATGAGCTGCGACAGCCTGCCGGTGCTGGGGGACACCGAGGTGCTTTGCATGGGATACAACCACACGGAAGCCACCACCCTGCCGCCTTTCTTTGGGAAGCCCACACGCCCTGCCAAGGACATAGCAAAGAACCTGACGCCGCTCGATGGGCAGCGCCCCTCAGGGCTGGACTGTGGTCAGACTTGCAAGTGCAAAGCACCCCTGATCCCCATCTCCAAGGAGTCCCATCCGCTGTACAACCGCATCAGGACTGGGAAGGTACTCAACTGCGCCGTCCCCTGCTACCAGCCCTACTTTACCCAGGATGAGAAGACCTTTGCTACCTTCTGGATCGGCCTCTGGTCCATCCTCTGCTTCCTCTCCACCTCAACCACTGTGGCTACCTTCCTCATTGACATGGAGCGCTTCAAGTACCCTGAGCGCCCCATCATCTTCCTCTCTGCCTGCTACCTCTTCGTCTCCGTGGGCTACATTGTGCGGCTGGTGGCAGGGCATGCCAATGTGGCTTGCAACCCAGAGCACCACCACATCCATTATGAGACCACAGGCCCTGCCCTCTGCACTGTGGTTTTCCTTCTCCTCTACTTCTTCGGCATGGCCAGCTCCATCTGGTGGGTCATCCTGTCCCTCACCTGGTTCCTGGCAGCTGGCATGAAGTGGGGCAATGAAGCCATTGCTAGCTACTCACAGTACTTCCACCTGGCTGCCTGGCTCATCCCCAGTGCCAAATCCATTGCTGTATTGGCACTGAGCTCTGTGGACGGTGATCCGGTGGCCGGGGTTTGCTATGTGGGCAACCAGAGCCTGGAGAATCTGCGGGGCTTTGTGCTGGCACCACTAGTCGTTTATCTCTTCACCGGCAGCCTCTTCCTGCTGGCTGGCTTCATCTCGCTCTTTCGCATCCGCAGCGTGATCAAGCAGGGCGGCACCAAAACTGACAAGCTGGAGAAGCTGATGATCCGCATCGGCATCTTCACCGTGCTTTACACGGTGCCCGCCACCATTGTCATTGCCTGCTACATCTACGAGCAGCACAACCGGGAGGCCTGGGAGCAGGCGCAGAACTGCTCCTGCCCAGGGGACCCTCACCGCCCCAAGCCTGACTATGCTGTCTTCATGCTCAAGTACTTCATGTGCCTTGTGGTGGGGATCACCTCTGGCGTTTGGATTTGGTCTGGCAAGACACTCGAGTCCTGGAGGCGCTTCACCACCCGCTGCTGCCGGGCCAGGAAGCCTGCGGGTGCCTCTGTGTACGGTGAGGCCAGCCCAGCACTGGTGGGCAGGACGGTGTTGCCCAGCATGGCCTCCTACCACAAGCAGGTCCCGCTGTCCCATGTGTGACCGGAGGGACCCTCGGTGACCCCAGCCACAGGGAGGAGAGGGTTGCGAAGACCCTGGGCCGCAGAAGAGGGGTGACAGCTGGGCCACCCCTGGCATCCTCAGCCCCACCATGGTGGTGCTGCCTGGGACCGAGTGTGTGTGCCTATGGGCACGGAGCAGCTGCAGCCCCAGGCAGGGCAGGGGGGGTTGCTGCTAGCTATGTGGGGGCAGAGGGACAGGGAGGCCTGGAGCCTGGCACTGCCATGCATGCCTCATTTGGGGTCCCACATCCTGGTTGGGGTCCTGGGGTGCTGCTGCCTGTGGGTCAATGAGGTGGCAGTAGCCCTCGAGCACTGATTTGTGTCCCACAGCAAGCCTCTGGGCAGGTCTTGCTGGTACTGGGCTGAAAGGCAGAGCTGCAGCAGGCAGGGCAGATGGTGACCCCCAACCCCAGGTGGGGGCTGGCACTGCCACTGAGCCACTCACTAAAGCCCAGAGAGTGGGAGGGGGTCAGGGAGGGCTGGCGGTGGGGGTGCCTCCCTGGGCAGAGCAGGAGACTGCCCTCAGTGCCCCCAGAGCCCCCAGGCACAGCTACACGTTGAGGAGGAGAAGGCTGGGGGCCCCTGATGTAAGGCAGCTGCTGGCCCGCTCAGGTGGCAGCACAGTGAGCAGGAGGGAAGGAGCTGCATAGGCTGGGGGCTTCACAGGTGGTGGCAGTGCAGGTGAAGGGGCCATGGGGAAGATCTGCCACCCAGCTCTCAGGACCGGCAGGGACAGGGTGCCAGCTGTCTGCAGCACAGAGAGGGACCAGGGGACCCCCTGCGGTCCCTTATGCCCTGGGCAAGCACATCTGGCTCCCCTTCAGTCAGGGGGCTCAGGACCGGGCAGGAGCTGGCTCTGGTGGACCCAGCTGGGTGGCACCGACCCCTGCTCTGCGATGGGCAGCCAGCCCCACCGCCCATGGAGTCACTCACCCAGAGAGCCCCGGGGCTGCGCAAGGGGCTGTGCGGGTGGTGAGGCTGCTGTCTCAGCAGAGGTTTGCAAGGAGCCCCGGCATCGCTGACTCTGGCACCGCGAGCGTGGCTCTCCCGAGCTGCTGTGTGCCCTGGGAAGGGGTGGGTGCTGCTCCGTGCCTCTCGCCTCTGCAGCGGGGTGAGTTCCTGCCATCTCCCTTGGGCTGTGCAGGTTACCTGGGGCCAGGGAGGCAGGCCCGGTGCCCTGCCTGCCACCTGTGGTGTGTGGCACAGCAGCTGAGCGTGGCACAACCAATCCTAAAAGGGTAGTTGCACCCCTGCAGTGAGCGGTGACTGCACGGGGGTGCCCCAGCCGGGCGGCAGGCTGCCTCTCCGGAGCAGCAGCTGGGTTTTCCAGTCAGTCAGCTTCAATACTTGTTGCTACTTTTTTCAAAGCTGTGCCTCTGCCAGAGACAGTACCAGGTTTGAGAGGGAGCAGTTAATGTAGCAAAACTTAGCAAAGTGCTCGTATTTCTTTTCCTCCAACTTTCCAAGCCTTTTTCACTTCCCTGGATCAGACAGCAGCTAAGCACTGACAGAACCATTGCCTGGCATTAAGCAGTGGTGACTGCTGGGTTTCAGTAAGTAGAAAAATGGTGGGGGGGCCCTGTTGACAAAGTCACTAAATGCAGCCAGGGCAAGGGGCTCCAGCTGTAGCACAGGATGAGGCTGGCTGCCTCTGGCTTCAGGCCACTTGTGAAAGCAAGTTTTTTTAATTTTTCTTTTTTCCCCTGCCCTAAGTAGTGATCACGTCTGTAACTGCTCAGCCATTACTCGAGTCCTTTTTGCCCTCCTTCAGGCATGGCACTGTGACCCAGCTGCTCAAGCACTGGAGAACAACGGCTGGCTTTGCTCCCACAGGACCGCAGGGATCTGAGGTTGTTCTCAACACCTTTGGACCACTTCAGTCAAAAAGGTTTCCACCTCATTTTAAAACCAAAGCCTGGGAAGTGAGGGAACACTCAACTGGCACATCTCCAGATAAAGGTACTGCATGAGTGTCTCTGGGGTGTCCTGGATAGAGGAGAGAGAGATGCAAGGATGGAGGGCTCACCAGGGATTGTCCAGCTGCACCCATCCGCACTCTTGCAATAGGGCTCACTCCCTCCAGCATGTTGGAGTACTTCATTGTGGACAGAATTGCACCATATTGTGTTACAAACTGTAAATAGTTGTATTATAGCCTAATTTGTACATACAGAAGCTGTAGTGACCTTTGATACGGGTTAGGGACAGGTGTGTTCTCAGCAGTGAGGCAGGTCAGGTGCAAAGACGCTGTGGGTAGTCTTGTGTTGTAATCCAGGGCATTAAATGATTCCAACCTGCTCCAGTCCACACCTTTCTGGACTCCTCTCTCTATAGTGCCTTTTGTAGATACAGCTAAACACACATCAGGCAATACAATGAACAAAACCATATCAAAGGTGGTATTTTGCTGTTTTTGTTTTTTCCAAAGTGCAACTGACTGTGTAAAGAAATCCAAGATTAGCTACAAACTGTTGCCTATCAAAAAATGCAAGAGCATTTTCAGCTTTGATCTAACGGTAGGGTAATACAATCAACTCGTGTTTGAGCCTGGCTTCTCAGCAACAAGTGGCAGGAGGGGGAAAGGAAGGAGCTGTTGCCATGTGCCCTGTCTGCTGTAGCCAATTTACATGTTGGGTTTTGCCTCTTCCGTTACCGATGCTGTTCAATGTTGCTTAAATAACTGTACTATATTTTGTGAAAAGCTGCAGAAATTTTATTCAAAGAGAAGTATCAAGATTAGTTATTTATGAAGATGAAAAAAAATTGTGTGTGTTGTTTTCCTTACTTTTGCTTCTGTTAGAGTATTGATTACCTTAAAAACTTACCTGTCGCTGGGATGGGGAGGCATGTGCTGGATGCCTGTGCAGGGCTCTTATCACTGGGGATCGTGGGGAACTGGTGAGGCACCTACACTTGAATGGCACAGGAATAGCATGTTCCGTGTGCACAAACCCCACGCAGCGCTGCCCTTGGCATGGAGGATGCCACACATCCGTGCCCTCAGTGCCGGCGTGCCCAGGCTGGGTGGTGCAGCCTGGCTCTGCCCTGAGCTGGGCTCCGTGCTGTGCTCAGGGGCGGCTGTGCTGGCTGTGCCCGTGACCTCACTGACAGCGCATTCCCCTGACGGGCCAAGGTCACGCCTCGCTGCTGAAAGAGGGTTAACTATCAACTTTTATTGGCGTTCTGCAGTTTGCACAGTGTGTCCCTTGCCCTGCGCTGAGATCAGGCCCTGAAGAGGTGCCCTTTGATACTCTTCAGGCCAGGCAGATGACAGCTCTCAGCCCGGCAGGATGCTGCACACCGGCCCATTTGGGTGGCTGCGTTGCCATCTGCTGTGCGACCTCTCCTGTTGCAAGGAGGGACAGCAAGGGGTTAAGGCTGGCTCCGTGGTGACTAATGGTGCAGGACTCTGCTATCTAGTTAGGTGTGTAGGCACACACCAGGTCTCACTAGATAGGATCTCTTACCTGGAAGCAGCATTCCATCACCCAGTGATAAACCTGACAGTCCCACTGCCTGACTCACCTGATTCTGCAGGGATCTGCCCCCCATGCTCAAGTACAGGCAAAACACACCATTGAGGCTGATCCTGTCACTTGAAAGGCAGCACTTTTGGGGTGTGGAGGGGACATGTGAACCATCTCAGCATCAGGTTCTTCCCAAGGAGCTGTGGACTCTCACTGCCTGCTCCCGGAAGTAACGCTAGCACCTTGCTGGCAGCCTGGTTGTCATTCTTGCCTGCCAGGAAGCTGCTGTGTCCTCATCTCCTCAGTAAACAGGCATTTGGCAGCACTGCCGTGCTCAAGCCTAGCTCAAGCCACTGTTTCCAAGCAAGGGAAGAGCCTTTCCTGCAGGCAGCCATGTGAATCACCTGCAGGACTCTGTTCCCATGAGCACACACGTGATCCCACACAGCCAGCCTGATGCTTGTGCTGCTGTGTCTCTCCTGCACTCTCCAGGTTCTACTTGGTCAACTTTGGCCACCTTCGAGGCAGTCACCAGCTTCCCTGGGGCTGAACAGTGCAAATGCAGTACCATTTCAGGCTGGGTGGCATGGGGACCTTGTGGCTCTTTAAATAGGTTTTAATATCATAGATCAGAAGCCAAAGTGGTTATTTCACCTAGAAAATGCCTTGTCTGTGAAGGCAGCCTGAGACTTTCCTAATCCTAAACCAAACAGGCCCATGCTCTGCCAGTTAAGTACTCTTTTGCTAGTCCATTGGGGGGCAGGTGTTAGTGCACTACAGTCACTTTGGCAGCACCCTTTAATTCATGGTACGTTGGCAACCAGCTTATTTGGTGAAAGCCGTTTTCCCAGGTAACAACATGGAATGCCAGTTCTGTGTCATTGTCCTGCACTACTGTGCTGTGGGAAATCCCAAGACAGGATGGGGGCTGCAGCCTGTCCAGTGCTGAGCTCTGAACAGAGCAGCTTACCCTACCCTGAGCATGCCTGCCAACCCCCTGTGCAAGCTCTCGCCTCAATGGCTCTTCTGTCCTCTTCTGCTTGCTCAGGGTATGCTTGACACCTATACTCTTATCCAGGAGCACTGGTCTTGACATTTATTCCATCCCTCAAGTGCCTGTCCTCTTAACCGCCAAACCCAAACTGAAGTAGTTCTCACAAAATTCCCTTGGAAACAAAATACACAGTGCCCATACACAAAGGGAAGGGGCTGCTGGAGCCCAAGGGCATCGTGTAGCCCATGAACACCTCCATGGATTCCTGCCCCTGCTGACTGCTAACACACGCTGCTCCTGCTAGTCTGGCTGGTGCTCATGTTACTCTTGCTGGGCCGTAACACAGCTATTGTCTCTGCAAACAGCATTTACTGCCAGATGGGGAGTGCTACCCCAGAACTGAAAGCAGAGGTCACCTCAACATAGATTAAATATTACTCAGCTGTTGGGTTAAGGAAAACAAGGTACATTAATCCCATAGCTTGTTGCTCTTCCCTGGGAGCAGAGGTAGATAACAGTCTCTGTAATTCCAGTATTCTAACCATGACTGTAATTTTTATTTTACCTCTTTGAGAAAAGTGTTGCCAGCATACAGAGTAGTGCAAGTTGGAGGGTATTCCCCCTTCACAGTTCATTGTCCAGCAGAACCACGCAAATGCAATTCTTTCTGAAACATTACTGCCCAGCACTTCAAAAGGGAGTGGTATGGTTTACATTTTATAGTTTAGCTAAGAAATACACTTGCTGTGTTTTCCAGAATCTAACTCTTTTAGGGGTACCAGAATGCTAAATGGAATTGCTATTTTTTCCCTCTTAAGAAGCTGAGTTGTAGTTCAGGCCTGCTAAGTATCTGCTGAACAGATCAAAATGCCATTGATAATGTGCTCTGGGCTACGGTAAAACTAAAGCCAGGTAATATTAAAAGCAAAAGTAGGTTCAGACCAGCCACCTCCTGCAGGATGTAATGCAGAAGTAGCTATCAGCTTGAGTTGTCATTCACCTGCCATCCAGATCAGCAGGAAGAGTCTCCATTTCATTTGGCAAAAAAGGGAAATGAGTGCCCCCAGTCTCTGCAGCGTGGCTCACAGTGAGTGGCTGTGTTTGGAGCAGCCCCACAGTAAAGAGCTCCAGACTGATCCCACCCAGCTGAGGCACCTGGCGGTGCTGAGGGAAGCAATGCTCGTTAGCAATTAGGTCACAAGTCAATCCAGGAGCTGGTCACCTATAGCTTCCAATTTAGTGCTCCTCAAGGGAGGACTTAAAAACCACCAAATCACCTCCAGAGAGACTGGCCCTACTTAAAGACCATAAAAGTGCCAAGAAACTGTTAGTGAGTGGTTTATTTGAGCAGGCTGAGTAAAGCTCTAAATCCAAAGATCATGTGGGAAGTGCTGGGCAGCCATGGAGGGCTTCACTCCTCCCAGGACTCTGCTGTCTGCTCCCCAACATTCCCAACTCACTGGGACCAAAATGGAGGTGATAGGCCAGTGGGGGGAATGGAGAAGCCTTAACACGTAGCACTGGGGCTTAATTTTTTTTTTTTTTCCCTGTTTTGAGGGGCAGTGGAATCCAACAGCTGTACAGAATACACCCTTCACCTTTAACTTTAATTAAAATAGAGTTTATTAGCTTTTCTTTTAATACAAACATGAGAAAGGAAAACCACCTGAAGATGTAGTGTTATTTTCAATATTGAACTGTGATCAATACCTGAAGTGCCAAGTTCCATGGATTTGGGAGCCAGGGGCTGGCATATTTGCATACTGCA
Source organism: Pardalotus punctatus (assembly GCA_013400915.1). NCBI lineage: Eukaryota > Metazoa > Chordata > Aves > Passeriformes > Pardalotidae > Pardalotus > Pardalotus punctatus. The sequence goes on from VZTX01005503.1 coordinate 387,155, forward strand.
AAAGGCTGTATGCATCACTTGAACAGCTGAGTGCAGCCAAACTGATGATGGCACTCACATAGCCCCACTCCCAAAGGCAGATGGACTTGTTGTTCAGTGTAAGTTTCTGGGCCTTGGCTGTAAGAGGAAGTGCACAAAACCCGTGTCATTAGGAGGGACATCTGCTCCTAGGACACACTGCCTAGAACCTATTTGGATCCAAGAAGGGAAGATACTACAAAGACTTGTAACAGGAAGAGTCTAATAATACTTATCCTGTTTAGAGTTCAGTTTCAGAGCTTGAAAGTAAGCTCTGTTCCAAAGTCTCTGGGAGCAAACCCCAAGCCTCTAGAGCAGTTGCACAAGATAAAATTCACTTTGGGAAAAAAAAATAAGGTTTATAGAAAGCTTTTTGATAATTCTCAGTTGAACACAATATTTTTCCTTCTACCTTGATAGGTAGTCCAGCATTCTCAAACTCATTATGAATGTAACTTCCTCCCAGGCAACTGAAACCCAAGGAGAGCCAGATGGATGCACAATATCAGCTTTAGGAACTCACTGTATATAGCACAAGAGATCTGCAGTAGAACTCAGAGAAGCAGTGCTGCACACACGCCATTCACCACTGGATTGCTACACTGTTTGGGATGGTGATGATGTTTCCAGACCAACTTTTTCATTCAATGCCTCAGAAAAATACACAGATTACATCTCTTCCGGAGCAATATAAGTATTAGAAAATGAGAGAAGCACCATAATTCACAAGAAATGCAGCATGGACCCTATACATTTTAACAATACATAAAACCGTATCTCTGCCCCCAGTCAAAACATTCAAAGTCTTTTGACAATCTTTACTGGAGTGAAGTTGTGGGTGCAGAGATGGAATTCCTTCCTGCCAGGCAGCTTCTTGGTATGAACACATCACCAATAATAGCAGCTTTTAGTAGCCAAACCAGGGAAAAGCCATCAACATGTGTCTATGCTACTGTTTTCAGCTCCAGAGTGGCTTTATACTTTAAGAGTCCCATGTGTTGTTTTTGTTAACACTGCATTGACCTGAAATACAAATGCAGTGAGACTCTGGACGACAGGGGAGAGAAGGGAAGAACATTGTAACTATAGTCATGTGGTTAGTGTTTAAATTCTAAAATTTAAAACTACTTATTATGAAAAACCTCAAGAGTTCACAGCTATAGGCCTACATAGTAAGCAAACATCTGTGGGGGAGAGAAGGAGATAAGTTTGTTTTTGCACCTCTGGATACATTAGGAGGAGGAGAGAGTTGATTTGACAAAGGTTTTGTCTTTTGCACCAAGTATGTTCCTCAAGCTCTGGGCTCTCTCGGCTGATTTGCTCTCCTCTCTTCCTCTTGCTGGAAGACACCATCACCGCTGGCTTGTGTGCATGGAGTGGTGGGATTCCTCCGACTCGTACAGATGCTGGTTCATGGTGCTGCACCTTTCTCTCTCCTCAGGAGAGGATGGCATTAGAACGGCGGATACCAACTAAGTTATCAGCACTGAAAGATCGTCTCATAGCAGCCTTTGACAAGTCTTTGTATTTGTCTTCACACAGCCGGGAGATTGCCTGGATACCGCACACAGACACAAAATGAAAGTCCACATTAGAAAAGTTTGAATGTGCCAAGGGAAGTTTTACAAGTGTAAATCCCAACAGCACAGGTGCTCTGCAGCAGTGACACTGCTGCCTTTTTACCAAGAACAGCAGTGAATAAGGACTACTCTGGAGGGGACATAGTAACGGGGTCTGTCCCCAGGTTAACATGAGCCCCAGCCATCAGAGAGCTAGACCCAGAGAAGGTGAGTGGTTTCCATATCCAAGTATATCTTCTTTAATTTTACTAGTCTCACTATCTAATGAAACATTTGGATCCATTTCAGACTTTTTAAGTTTGTGGAAGTTACACTGAAAACCACCTCTAGTAGCTGTGTCTGTGGTACACACAGCAGCACAAAAATTTTATTTTAACAGTGCAGAAATGCACACAGACATTCCTCTGAGAGAAAAGGTTAAACTGAAAATGTTTATGCACTCTCTCAGGCATCTTACCCTTGGCCAGTCAGGGCAAGAAAGCCTAGGAAATGAAGTTCTACTAAGGTGTCCATTTTGCCTTTACCTTCTCTATACCCTCACTCCCAACATATTCTTACCAGGATCACCCCCATGATCTGTGAAGGGAGGGCAGACATACTTTATTATAGCAATAAAATATTAGCACATGTAGACAATCTAGCATTGAACTGCTTTTTCACCCATGTATTGGCTTGCCTCTGCCCTGTTTATCTAGTTATCCTAGTAACAAGTGTAATTATTTAAATCCTAGCAACACAATTGTAAAAAAAAATACTGTGTGCCCTCCCCTGCAAGACCTATTTCTGATTGGAGCCTTCAGGCATTATCAATGCAAATTAATAAGGATACCTGTAATAAAAAAGTCAAACTGAATTTCAGTCCTGAACACTTACTTCCATTAATAATTTACCACCTATGACCAGGTGAACTTTCAGAGTCCTGTGATCAGCTACAAGCCTACACCTTCCCTTTAAGGCAGCACCCATTCAGCACAGCCCAATGTTCTGCAAGTTCAAAAGGTGAAAAGCACTCTGAGCATGAATAAAGTTCTAAGTGTATTTTAAAATAATTATTTACATTTATTTCTGCCGACCTTCTGGAGGCATGCATTTGGCTCAAGAGTGGCATTCTTTGAGACACTGGCGGCATGAGCTCCTGGTGCAAGACCAGACAGACTCTCCATCCTGCTTTAATGCTAGCACATCAATCACACAGCAACCTGTGTTGACATATTTAGCCCCAGTTGCCCATATGGTGTAAATCAGTTTTCAGTCCCTGGAATTCACTAACTCACTGGTTTATACAGGCTCCTATCAGCTGCTTATGTGCTTCTAACTGAAAGGTAGAATTAAAATCGTAACAAATGATTTAAATATTTATCACATTTTAGAATTAAACCCCAAAATGTCCAGTATACATGCACTAGTAAGAGCATAATAGCAAATTACATACTGTACTGAAAATTACTCTGGTTTTAAATACCAAGCCCCCAAACAGCTTTCTTACCAAGCTGAGAAAGAAGAAACAAAACAGGCTCACAATCTGTAAATCATCCACTTATGCCCTGGCACTGAGCAGTTCAGTAAACAATTTCCTGTGGACTATGAACTGCCCTACAACCACATTTACAATTAGTGACAGTGTTAGCTTAAAGTGCAAGTAACAAAGGTGAGACAAAGCAGAAGAGCTGCATTGCTTAACTTTAAATAGAGGAATTCATAGGCATATCATACTTATCATTCCAAAGGACCAGGAGGGATCACACTTATTCCCGATGTTGAGGCACTTATGGGACAAAATACAATCCCTAGCACTTGGCAGAATTATTGGGAGTGGACAACAGAACAATATAAGGCAGGAATACTGCAGCACACCCCTCTTTGAAAGGGACTATGGTATCAGTGTACACAGGGCCTGTGGTAATGCTTTTGTTGAAAGGTCAACAAAACAACATGCAGAGTCATCAATTAAACCTGGACAGATGAAAGGTTGCATTGATCCAACAAGAAATTTCCCTGGGAACCCAGGTAATTTATATATTTTCAAAATGTCTTACATATCTCCAGCAGCTAGGGAGACTGACTCTGCAAAAGTTAAAGTTTTTTAAAATGAGCCTTGATACCAAGAAGGCTGTGGGGTCTCCCCAGAAGGGCAGCCTTTCCCATTGAGCAGAAAGGGACAGTAATCTGCATTTACACTCTTTGGGCATTCTGAAGAATTCCCAAGAAGGGGCTATTCCAGAAGTTTATCTTTAAGCAACATTTCTCTGGAAAGGTGGGAATCCACAACTTATTTCTGCAGCTGTCCCCAGACAAATGGTTTATTAAACCATGAGAGCAGTAAGAGTGCTCCTTCTAAATCTAAAAGCAGCTGTGCAGTGGGATGCAGTGGGAAACCTTCAGCTGGTAGTATTTAGAAGGGTCTGAATGTGACTGTCTCTAGGTGCCTGGAATACAGACTGTGACCAGGGAAGGACAGACAATCCATTACATATGACACTAATCCTTTCACTCTTAAGTAGCCTAGCTGAGCTATGGTTCCCAAAGTAACATCCATTTTCTTTTGCGATCTGCTAGACTTCCTTAATCTCTTCCAAAACCCTTCCTTTCCTCAGAGTACTAGCTTAGTCTAGGCATGGTTTTAGAAGTGCTAACTGTATTTATAAAGGAGTTAAATTACCCTGTAATACACTAATCTAAAAGCTTTTTAGTTTTTCTAACCGCCACTTAACATGATTAGCAACAGATGCTCTTACTACTCATACAGACAGAGTCCCCTGCTCAGCCACTCTCAGACCATTTACCTCCAGCTTCTGTGCTCTCTCTTTACTGAGAGGCTCCAACAGAAAGCTCAGGTTATTGTCATCTGCTAGGGAGCGAAGATCAAAGTAGTATTTGGCGTAAACACTGGCAGGAACATTGATATTAAACTGCAGTAGCTCCAAGAAGTGTCTTTCCATCTCGTTCCTAGGAGGTGTAAGGGACAGAAGACAAAGGAAAAAAAAGATTGTTTTAGCTGGCTGAAAACACTGAAGAGACCTCAAGCTTGTTTTAAAACCAGCAACTTTGAAACAGGTCATTGAGAGCTCTGCATTATTAGTTTCGAGAGACAGGTCATTCCCTGGTGCTCAAAACAAGGTGCAGCTTTTGAGTCCTGGCACCTCCGGCTCGGAGAGGAAGGCAGTGCCCTGTCGTGCACTCGCTCGGCTGCGCGGGGAGGTTCATTCTTCGGAGTTCCATTAGTGCAGCTGTACAATTCATGCGCCATTCTCACTCTCATACGGCCCCACACTATAGTGATCAGATGAAAGGAATGATGTATGCTGTTTATTAGCTCTGAAGAACTTGCAGACATTTTCACCAGGCTGATAACAGGAAGGGGGTTTATTGAAGTAGAGGCGGACTAACAAAAGGAGTAGGCAGATCACCACGGCAACAAATGGATCTGTGAAGAGCTGCTGCTATTATCTCACAGAAAAAAGCCTCTTGAAGCAACATGGATTCATCTCCAATAAATAAATAAATAAGCAGCATTAGGTGGGAGAAGGAATTTTCTCCTCAATAGCATTAGGCAGGATAACAAAGTACTATGTCAAAGGGCACTGTCCGGTTTTTACTCTCTTGTCTGTTTTCACTGGGCAAAATACTTGGAGGAAAGTGTGGAGAGTGCCATGACATGAAAAAAGCTGCTTCAGCTACTGTACCGTAGCTGAAGCAAAGATAATCTACAGAGGAAAAACAATGTTTTACAAATTAACCTAAAAAGAAACTGGTGGTACCCAAACAGAGCAATTCATTTCAACACCAACTCAATAATAGTTCCTACAGGTAGCAGATCTGTTTCAACAGAATTTAGTAGCTGTAGAGGCCAACTGTGAATACACCAGAAGTACACAACATGAGTGCCAAGGTTGTTACTGCTTTTTTGGAGGGGGTTTAAATGGATGCTTTACTTATCAGTGAGGGGGCAAATAAATCAAGGAATCATCTGTGTTGTCCTGTATTGGATGGTGGGTCTCAATATCAATAGCAGCTTTGTGCTTGTTTCTAGCATAGCAGACTTGAGTATCATTGAACCTAGTGCCAAAATTAATTTCCTGTTCATATGGTCATAAGCCTATAGAAATGTAAATCAGATAATGTTTTGACGATCAGCTGATCAGAGCTTGATTTACCCAGTGAATAAATGCTCTTCACTGCCCCTTTTGTACTCACTAGGCTAATACATTTTAATTCTGTAAAAATACAATTCTTCATTGGATTAACAAGTCTATTAACAGTGGTTTAAAACCTGGGAAAGGATAATGCCCATGTGTTTTCTGTCCCTTATTTACAAATACATGTAGCCTAAAGAATGAACAGCATGTGTTCCCTTACAAACAATCATGGCAAGATTAGCAGCTGCACAGTAATTTTTCAGCGATTATGGATTCACTCTCATCAAAGCAAGCAAGCTCTGACAAAGAATGACTTCCAAATATCAATTGAATTTTCTTTGATTTTTTTCCCACTGGAAATAAGTAAAACAAACAAAAACACCCATCTCCCAAAACCCAAAAGAAAAATGCCTTTCATTAAAAAATCCTACCTTTACTTTGGTCAGTTAGAAAAGGGCTTGTGATAGAAAAAGTAAGATGAACACTTCAGCTATGTTGAGTAGGAAGAGGCAAAGGCAAATGACCCCATGTGGCAGTTTCCAGGCGTGTATCCCGTATCCCTTCACAGCCTGAGAGCCCCCAGCTCCTGCCCTAACAAAGCTGTGGAGGGGGAGCTGCCAGCACGACTCTGAGGCAATCGAGGGAGTTTGGTGGGGAGGAGGTGCACCTGTGCTGCCTTCAGAAGGGGTGCCTGGCTTGTACACACACACACAGAGGCATTTGCAAATTGGGTGAACTAAATCAGATACAAAACCCTTTGCTAGTTCCAGAGTGGTGCAGCCCCCATGCTTGGCTTGCAGTGGTTCAACACGAGTGTCTGTCAGGTTAGTGACATCATTCTAGATACAGAGAGCCAAGAGGAAAATTCACAGGAGTTCACAAACAACACCTGCCACCAGTTCTTGTAGACACACTGTTCCTGCACAGGAATGGCCCACCCAGGGAGCCATACCTGGTAGAATCATGCCAAGGAATCTTTAGCTGGGGAGCTGCTGGGATTTTGGGTGGATTTTTTTGGCTGCATCACCAGCCATCTCCAACATTAGAATGTAACTGTGGCTGAAGTCCTTTGCCAATTTTTTGCTCTCACTAACTCTGGTATTTGGAAAGCTAATACTCACTATCAAGTGACTGGTTAAAAAATACTGGAACCACTAAAACTAGCAATTAACTATAGTACCAACTGTGAATTGAAACTAGACTTATAAACTGAAAACAATTTTTCTGAGTATTTTTAGCAGTTTTCCAAGGTCTCTATTATGGTGATGTTATCAAGCCAAGGAGCAGTGAAGTCTGCCAAGTTGCAGAGCCTGGGATGAACACCCCATGCCACCATCAGAAAGAGGGTAGTACAGTTCCTGTCCATACCTAAATTCAAAGGTCTAAGTAATTTCAAATGAGATGGGATTACAAAAATCCCATCTTCAAATTGGAGGAAAAAAAAATGCCTAAATTGCACCTATTTTCCTTACCACCATCACTGTTTTGAAAATGCAAGTACTGACAATTTCAGGAGACCCAGCATCAGCAATAGAGAATAAATATCCTGCTTGTTACAGATATTTTCAGTGCTATCAATTTGATTGGTCCCAAAGAGGTCTAGAAGAGGAGACATCAAAAAGAGCAAGATGTACACTCCAGCACTCCTGGCTTTGCTGACCCCACTTCAGCCATCTCAGAGTTATTTGCAGCAATGCTTCAAGTATGTTCCTCAGATAGATGAGCACTCAGGGCCAGGTTGAGTGAAGATGTACGTTGTATAAAATCACTAATTATGCTTTCCTGAAAGCAGAGCTGGCACTGCTCTGCATTTTGAGACAAAGAACTCCCAGGCAAGGGGTATGTATAAAACAAGTAACAGTGGTTGCTGTTTGAGATGTGAAATAATTTGAATAATAAAACTTGTTTTGGTGCAGAAAACTCCCTCATTTTTAGAAATACAGCCCCCCACCTAAAAGGAAGAAAGCTAAATATTCCTCCTCTTAAAGAGTCCCAAATGAATCATTACTTACTGTATTTTAAACATTCGTTTGGGCTGAATCCAGGGAAGAGTGCTTGGGGCAAGAACACTCTCCCATCACACAGGCAGCCTCCCACTGCTGTGTGCAGAGCTCCACCCAGCTCAGTCAGCTCCTGTGCTAGAACCAGCTGCTACTGCATAGGCGTGGGCACATGCTCAGGGCACAGCATGGTGATAAAACTCACACACAAAGCATGTCATGAAAGCAAGGCCAGAAAGCCTGGTGTTTTAAGTTGGCCTTGTATCATTTCTACCACTGTGATAATAAGGGAAATAGGAAAACAAGCTGGCAGATAGAATTAAAACAATAATGTTGACATTTCAAAGCTCTGAGATGGAACTTTGTGAGAAGGAATTTAACAGAAAACCTAATGGGTCAAATACAGTCCATATAAAGACACCTCCAGCCCATAGTATGAGCCTGGTGCCATGAGGATGAACATCTTCCCATACTGCAGAATCTGTAGGGCTTAAAGCTGAGTGCAGCAAGAAAAGACAGCAGATTCAAAATTTCTGAAGCCTTGAAATCTACATCTGGGGCAAAAATACATCCAAGGAACAGCCTTACATAAAGAAGCAGTAATAGTGCTTTGTTTCCAGCACTGTAGGCACATCTAAGAACCCACCTAGAGAGGATAAGCTGTGGCAGTAGCTGTGTAACACAGGCAACCACAGCTACCCACACAAACAACACCTGCCTGCCAGCAGCAGCACTAGGAATTCAGACCTTAAGATATTTAGGCCTTAGCTGGATACACAAGCAGACACGGAAGTCACAAGTTATGGTTTACCTTGCAATGCTTCAAATTCTAAAAGAGAAAAAGCAGGGAATAAATTTGGTTCACTTTTTTTTCCTTCTAAAAAAACCTTCTGATAAGATGATAAATTGGGCAGTTTAGTTCCATGGCTCATCACTGAGAGAAAGAAGGTAAAGAAAACTAACTTTGAAGTCACTCACCCAAGTAATTAAAATTATTAATATAGATTTGTCTCGAAGTAGGGTAATTATCCAAAGTTTCTTGAGATAAAAAAGGGAATGAAGCCAGACACCAAATATACACCATGTATATATATCATAGCAACAGAGATATATCTTTTCAGTATGATTGCAAAAATTGCTATTTAAAAGAACCAGAAAGAAAACTCACAGAACAAAACCCCACCCCAAAACCCCACCACTGTAGATTACTCAAACCTTGCAACTTACATGTCCTCAACAGTAATGTCCTTCAGTATTTGGCAATAATCCACATTCCAAACAGCCTGATCATCCCAGACTTTAGAAGCCAGCAGAATAGCTCCTAGGACTATCCTCTTCCAGTTACTAGGGCATATGTCAATCTCTGCATAGGTTAAAAGCCTTTCCAAATAAACCTACAGAAAGAAGAATGAAAAAGAAAAACAAACATCAAAACCCCACAATTGTATACGTGAAATGAAGACCTGGAGCAGAGTTCTGAGCAGCAAACATGCCAGTCCAATAGGACTATTTATTACTGTTAAGTGTGTCAAAATAAGTATTAGTGATTGGCACTTACACTTAAGAATCCAAATTTTCAGGAGTTACAGGTTCCATTTTTTATTATCACACAAGAGCTGGACCACCAGGGTACACAAGAGCTCCTGAGATTTGAGTTCTGAGCGACGAGCACTGCTCCTTCAGGGAGACACTGCTACAGCTCTGTCACCGAGTCACACATCACTGGCAGGCTCTCATTAAGGCCTACCTGGGATGGCAAATCACTCAACATTACATTATCCTGTCATCATGGTTAGGGTTCAGCACTTGTAGCTTAACAGAAGTGCTAAAACCTGCACTTTGATCTCTAATGATGGGGCGAAGATGTGTTAATCGCTGTCTTTCCACAATGAAAGGCCTTCTAATGCTATTTCTATTTTAACCTGTATAGAACAGACTTCAATCCCTTCATCTCCATCACCAACTGCTTAGACAGTGAGAGATACCCAAGTCCAAAGATGTGTCTCAGTCTTTCACTCGTTCCTCCCATGAAATCTCACAGTAACTCTAGGATGTTGAATCTCTCCCTTCCTTGGAAGTTCTCTACTATTCATGCTCCTACAATGATCCATGTACTAAGTAATTTGCACTTTCTAATTTGAATATAAATAGTTTTTAATTTTCTATTCCCTCACCTAAGTCCGAGTTCCTAATGTAGCTTCAGATAAATCAGTGGGTGAGGGAAGCTTCACCCATTAAGGTCTAAGGGAAGGATTCATCTTTGTCACTGCAGTCTCCCCACACTTTCTTCCCATCCTTGGCTTGTAGCCTTCAAATAGTCTAAAGATGTTCCTATAATAACAGGGCCATCTAGTGGTAAAATCCACTTTAAAAACTAACTCCATTTTTTGTAAATACTTCAGCCAGTTTGCCCAGGATTAGCTGTCATCTTGTTCTCTCAAAATTGCTTGCCTGTTTTTGAAAAAGCAAAAACCTCCAACCACTTTCAGAGTTTCAATAGCTCTTAAATACCCAACCTTTTAAATTACTCATTTCCTTATTAAAGAGAGTCCTTCAAGCTAAGTTTGCTTAATTGCTATATTGTCTTTTGATGACAGTTCTGTTCTCTTTTCACACTGTTTTTCAGGAAAAAGCCATAATGAAGACTGAAGTTTAGTGTGCAACAAAGTGCAGTTTGAGAGATTGTCCAAAGTAGCAATTATACACATGTTTTTGAAAATTTCCTTCATATACATATATGCATATATATCTATCTAAAAAAATCAGTGTAATTCATAAATTTTTTAATCCATCATGCTTTCTGAAATCAAACAATGAACTGTAATGAGATTATTATCTTAATATTGTTCTTAAGTTCTAAGTACCTCTATGTCACCTGGGGAAAAAAGTTATAGCCTCCTTGGCTTAATTTAAAAAAGAGTTTGGTAGAAAGGTGGCAATGATTGAAATATATAATGATGAAAAAGATCCTCTCCTAGAGTTCCTATAGGACTGACTCTTGATCCCTTAAGGCAGTATTACTTGTTCTAGTTCATATTAACTCAAAACTGGCACTTTCCCCTCCACACAACTGAAATAAAAGATGTCTTTGTGTATGATCTCATTACACCCCCTGTTTACAGCATCCTGCTGTTCTGCTCTTCTCAAGCTTCTTCAGTGAGTTATGTATTATGAAACAAACAGATTTTTATTGGACAAGTAATTAAGTATTACATATTTATATACAGAAAAGGGAATTGCTCTTTTATTTAATCACTTCTGTGACTACTTAGAAATCTCTAATGAACTCACTTGTACTGTGCCTTCATTAACAGGGTTTCATGAGATAGTCTAAGCTATTTAAATGTCTGTTCAGTGCAGTTCTCTTAATGAGGAGAGGGGAAAGTTTTCCAAAAGCCCAAGTTTGAGCACTTGGGCGCCTCTTACCAGTGTCACTATTGCACATTCCGCTGTCAGCTGTGCTGCACTGAAGAGCGTCCGAACAAACCGATAGATGTGCTTGTGGTCAGGGTCATGCTTGTAGTAGTCATCTGGGACTTCTTCCCGCTGAAAGAAAGTTCTTGGAATTACTGAGAACCTGTCTTACTTAACACTGACTCTAAAGAACAGGTTGCTTCTTCTCACCAAAGTGTATACAACCCTTTGCTGTTACAGAGGCAGAACAAAATTATACACTGGAAGAAGCAGCCTTGCAATATTGCAAACATTCCAAACAAAACACAAGAGCTTTAGCTGGTATCTCTCTTCTGAACACTTGTTTGATCTGTAGGGCTAACAGGAAAGAGCAGGAACTACCATCGTCATTGCAGGTGCTATAGTCCATGGAACATTTCACAGACTGAAAAAGATATAAAAAAAGTTTTTCCCTGCAAGAAAATCACAGGTATATACACACGAGGGAAACAATGACTCTTCAAAAGGCAAAATTAACAGACTTCACAAGATTCCTCTTCCAGCTGACGAAGTGCTGAAGAATCCATGGCAATAATTCTGTCACAGGTAGAACTAGAAGGTAATTTATACTGTCTTCATAGGACTCAATTCGTGAGAGACTCCAGAAAGACAAACAACAAAGCTAATGAACAACTAGATTTAACTCTGACACAATGCTAAACTGTTTCTAAATACAGGGGAGAAGAAAAGCTCAGAAATAAACAGTCTGTAAAAGCAATCCTAAAATAACTGTTTGAGAGACATTCTGATATCCAGCACTTTTTCTGGAGGGATGCAACTCAAGAGCTTCAACTCTTCACGCTGGTTCTGCAAGACTGATACTGAACAGATTTCTGTCTACAGTCCAAGTTAGACATACAGTATGGTAAAGATAGCAGCTGAGAACAGCATATCTGCTTGACACTAAGCTAGTAGTTGTTAAGGTAAGCAAAGCAGCAGTTGTTTTCCTATGGTTTTGTAGTTTAAAATAGCCAGGGAGCATTGTCAAGTAAAATGCAGAGGTAAGTTAACTTTGTGCCGTCCTTCTAATACACCACCAACCAATGGAGGTTATCTCTGCAAGGGGGGCCTGCAATTAGGAACAGCATGAGCAGAAATGCTCATCATTCGTGTGCTACCTGTGGTACAAAAGCGCATATGGAAGTACGTTTTTGCTGACTGCATGTCCTGAGGTAGCCCAAAATATTCCTGTATTCCCCATCTATCTGTGCCCAAGAACTGTTACTGTCTCTTCAGGACCCTGCTGCAGGGAAGCTGGGGATGGGTGGGTGCTGTCCCAGGTGCTTTTAAAGGCAGCTCTGGGAGGCAGCTGGGCCCTGTTGCTTTGTGGATTGGCTTCGCCGGCTTGGTCTTGGCCTTAAGCAGAGGCTTTGACCCTTTTAGGTTCTCATTTTGGGGCTTTTTTCCATTGTCTCAGAGAGGTTGCAGTTAATGGTTTTCTCACCCTGGGAAGGGTATTTCTGGAATTTTGGGTCTCTCCTTGCTCCCATGGAGTGTGAGATTCAGCAGTTTGGTATCTAGCAGTTATTTACTGTTAGTTTTTGCCTGTTGCTGTTCTGTTTGTTAGTAAACTGTTATTTTTTCACTTACATCTACTCGTATTCATTCCTTATTGGTGGAAAGGGATTGGTTGAACATATACAGGGATGCAACCTTTTCCAGAGTGTTCTCCTTTGAAATTGTCTTAAACCAAGACACTGAAACCGAGGAAGGAAGCACTGAGACTGGTATTCGTGCCTAAACCCATGATACTGGCAACTGGGTCATGTTAAACCAGGGTCAGCAGAGCCTGGTTTGGACTCCTTTTGACTGAATCTTTGGAAGACAAGGTGCTCAAAGATTTCTTCCTGTAATTAACCTTTTTGCAGGAACACTAAGGTAGGTACTCAGGCAAAACACCATTGCTATAGAAACTAGCAAGCCATGTGTGCCTTTCCCTCAGAAGTGTGACAATCAGCCATAACTCTATTTCTGTCTGTATGCTGCAGTAAAATAGAAGAGACCTTTAAGTGTTCCCTAGAGGACGCAATTATTTTCTTCTCATTAAATAGGAGGCAGGCTATATGAAAGGATCAAAATGATGTCAGGTTGTTAAATAAAGAAATTGTCTGATAAAGGGGCATTCATGTTACATAAATAATTTTGAATGCAAAACAACAGATTCAGGCATTTTAAACAGTTTTGGTCCACACTTTTTGCTCTGAAGTGCTACTGTCCATACAAGAAATCTTGGATATAGCTCTTGTCCTGAAGTTTGTTTCTTTAAAAATTGAGTCAAGAGTTGTATTGGTTTATATTGTACTGTACTGTACAATTCCTAGCACAATGGGTCATATTGAGGGATGAAACTCTAACAAACTTCAAATATTAAATTTTTTATTAAAATCTGTTTATTAACAAGTAAAATCCATGAAAAAGGTTGAACTGCATTCACTCAGGTAAGTCCCAGAGCAAACTGAATTTTTAAAGCTACTGGATCTTTGCTAAATTAATTTCAAATGAAAAACAAAGGAAGTGGTTCTGTAGGACAGGCGTTAAGCTAGGAGTACTCAAACTGGATGAGAAAAGCACATACTCCACTCTTGAGCTTCCCTGTACTATGAGGTTTTTCACCTTTAGGAGTGCCTAAAAGGTGTACCAGGACCAGTTACATTAAAATCACATGCTGAAATATCCTTGCTGTTACTGCGAGCAGCCTTAAGCACATTTGCTTTAAAAGGTTGCTTTGCAGGTTTTTTAAAGGCCGAACTCAGTGTTGCATACTGTGTGTGATGCTTCACATATTAAGTTCTCCTCTTTGCAGTCATTTAAAAGGTTAGGCACATACCTACTAACCATGTCTTCCTATATAAATAGAAACTACTTTTAATAAAGCAGTATTAAAGAGGAGAAGAAAAGAGACAGACAAGAAACTTTAGATATGGAATACAAAAGAACTGGGCATGTACTTGCTTTCTATTTATAGTCAAAGCATAGAAAACTAAACATATTTTGCAACAGTTAGAAAGACTGGGCTCTGTTCATTATCTAGCTGATACCAAAAGTCACTGTTTGCACTGTGTATTATATATAAAGACACAATTTAAGATCAATTTGATTGTGGCCTGGTGCTAATACATTTTTATGACTTATACAATACAAATCAAGATGTTATTGACACACATTCAGAGGATCAAAAAATTACACTTACGGTGAGAGGATGAGATTTTTCATCAAAAATATCCAATGATCTGTCGGAATCTCTACAAAACAAAAATCTCTGGTTTAGCAATAGAAGTTAATGGGTAATGCTATGCTCTTCTAAAAATCATTGTTCATTAAAGAGGATAAAGGGACATATTTTAGTTCAGCTTTTCCTAGAATATGGTATGGAGCTACCTCATATTTTTGTAAAGCATTTCATGATGAGTCCTTTTAACTAAATATTTAAGATGCTAAACAATTAATAGCTTTCCATGTTCTTGTATTATGCTTAGTACAGTTCTCCCTCAAAATGTGAAAGCATCTCATTAATAGCATTTACTTCAAAAAGTCAGGGAATTCTGAAGCATATGCTGGAACTAGCTATAATGGCAAGAGTGATTTGTACATGGACAGCATTCCATCACCCATCAAAACTAATCTGTACCTCTCTCTCCCAGAAAAGCTAAACAAAGTCCAAATGCTGATTTTGTGGTAAGTTAAGTGTGTTGTCCTCACTCCCTGTTTTGGAGTTTTATGTGCCGTTGGATGGGTGCATTACTGACCCTTCCACAGCTGCTCAAGAGGGGGTACAAAAGGAAGCAGATACAGCATGAAGTGACAAGATTTTTCACCTCCTTTAAGATGTTCCACCAGCTGTCACTGAAGTGACCAAGATATCTGACTCTATGATCTTAAGAGTTTTTTTCCAGTCTTAATGATTCTATGATTTTATATCCCTGGCCCTAAAAGAAAGTCATTATATTTCAGCAAAGAAAGAGTTCACTCACCTGTTCTTTATATGGTAGAATATTGCTAAGGTTACACTAAAAAAGAGAAGATAAAAAGAAGATTTAACAAAGCATATTCCATGCACAGTATGCCACTGCAAAAGTTGCCATTCAGGGCAAAATGTTACAAATCTATTTTGCAGTGATCTCCTCTCACATTCCCAAGTCCTTCACGTCTCATTTCTGACATTTAACTGTCTAGGCGGAAATTGGCCAAAACAAATCTGCCAGACAAATTACTTTTACATTCATTGTACAGATATTTGTGCAACAAAGTAAGTGTTAAGTGTCATTTCAAACATATACCTTCATTTCCTGATGAGGTGATATTTAGTGAAAATGTGGACTATTCCTAACTAAAATATAAATTCTACTTAATGTCACATATACCATTGTAGAGATTCTGCAGATGTTTTAACTCTGTCTGGCTGCCTAATTTAGGACCTGTCTAAAAAAGAGAGTAATAAAGATGATGATATGCCTAATCCAAGAAGTGGTCAAGAACAGATTTCAGTGTCTGCTAAGTGAGGCAAGAGGTTTCATATATTAACACTCATCTACTGTGGCTAAATTTCAGATTCTTTACTAGTGGTGATAACAGGAACACTGCCACCAGAGGAACCTATCACAAAAAAGTTCTGATCTGCTGTCATCTGTACAGCACTTCAAAATGGCACAAACATAATCTTTTAAGTTTTTGTTTCTCTAGAAAAGGAGAAGTGACATGCTGCATACTTTTGTCTGAAACCAAATTTTAAAGTGACAAATCAACTCAGACATTTCCAAATTCTACTACATTATTAAATCAGTAAAGTCTTCTGGGGCTCAACCTACTCGGCCTTCCTTTCCCCTCAGGCATGGTAAAACTCTCTTCTCAGTTCTCATCTGGTATCATCTAAGTGCAAATAACTGACTTTCTGGTACCCAGAAAAATAGGTCCAGCAGCCATTTACATTGGAGAACATAATTATCACCTACCTAAAATATCAAGTACATGAAGAAAAAGCAGAAAGGCCAGAACTAAACCCCAAGTCAGCAACATACTGGTTTTCCACAACTAGAGGGCAGACTAATACCACTGGCAAGTACCAAAAACAATCCTGCAGTTTTTCCTGCAACTCCATACAAAATTCATTTCAAGTTTTCCCAGATGAAGAATTTCTTGATTTGGCTTTCAATGGGAACTAAACTCCCCACCTCAACATGTACTTTCAAACCCACAATGCTGATACACTTCTGCACTGCCTCAGGTGCACAATGAGAACGACTTTGAAATAGAACAGTACATGAGCTCTGTGACTGAAACAAGAGCTCCCTCTGGCAGTCAATCACCCAGACCTCTACACCCCTTCCATGACCACTGCAGAAGCAGTGCTGTGCTTCTCTCATTCAAGGCTGCAATTGGTTTGGAACAGACAAGACCCTCAGAAAATCCCAAATAATTCTTACAATGCCATTCAAACCCTTGTTGATGACAAACGGTCCTTACCATTTTATTGTGCTTCTAAGGTTAGGCTGACTGACGGTGCTGTCATCTATAAATATTGTTGAGCATGAGCTGTATTTTTTTGTAAGCTGCCCAGGAGAAACCTTGGGGGGAAAAAAGAAAAGAAGAAAAGAACTGAGATACATTCAAAAAGAGGGATTCTGTAAGCTTTTGTTTAGCACACTGAATACTGGCTTTACACCTCAAGTGGAGGTCTCTGTGGATGGTGGCTGCTGCAATGTAAGCTACCCTGTAGCCATCTACTTTCGTTGTGTAAAACACATTTATAAATCATCCCTTGTAATATACAACATGATTTTAGATCATTTACAGCAGAAACAGCTGAGTTAAAGAAGCAAGTCCTCTGATTTTCTCAGTTCGCTCTCATTCCATTCTTGTAGTTTGTGTCTCAGTCTTCCTTCTCTGTGATGTACTCTATTAGATTTCCCTGTGACTCCATAATCACCATCTCCCTTATTTTACATCCTATACCTTTACAGTTTCTGGTTATCCAGTATCACTTCCTGTGAAGACAGCTTTTCA
Organism: Pardalotus punctatus; assembly: GCA_013400915.1. NCBI lineage: Eukaryota > Metazoa > Chordata > Aves > Passeriformes > Pardalotidae > Pardalotus > Pardalotus punctatus. Next base: position 404,342 of record VZTX01005503.1, read on the forward strand.
TTTGGGATTTTGTCATGTTATAGTTTCCAAAAAAGGAAATCTTTTCCTGACATGGCTCCCTTCTCACATGTCCTGTTTAGCATCTGCAATCTGGAAACAGAGTACTGCTATTACCCTTCCTTTTACTATTATTATTTAGAGCTAGCAATATGCTCCATCATCTCTCCTAATCCTGTACATTTTTTACTGTAAGAAATCTTCCAACAGAACCCTATCCAGGCTTCCCTGAGCATTTTTAGAGAATGCCTTGCACTAGAGATAGGACATCATAACTGAGGGAGGAATTTTAATCAAACAATTCAAGATTCATCAGCTTTCACCAGAATTTCTTAAAATGCCTCGTCTAAAACTCGAAAGTTTTCTGTATGAAAATGTTGGCTCCCTTCACAACTCAATAGCTGCCTGGGAATATCTCCCATTCCAGCTGAAGTTTGCCAGCAAAAACAATCCAATCACATTTCACCTTGGTGCTGGCAAACCAAAGCTGGAATTGTAACAGAAAAAGAAAGAGAGAAAAAAAAGGAAAATAATCAACCCCACTACTTGCATAATCACGCTAAAAATAAGAGACCTGAAATACCATTATCTTACCAGTACTTTATCAGTAGACACTTTTGCTAGACAATATTTTTAAGCTTTAGGTTACTAACTTTTATTCTTACCTTTACTAGTCAATGATTTTTTGTCCACTTATTAACGACATTGCATGTTTTTTGTTTTGGCTTTTTTTTTTTTTTTTGTAAGTGAAGTGTCCAAACCAACTAATATTTGTGGAAGAAGCTCAGAGCACATTTTCAGATTTTAAAACTAATGGATTATCACTTGTTTATCATACTGATATTTGTTCATCATTCTCTTTTCATACTGGATACACTTCTTAAAATAAGTTCTGTAGCAATACTCGATCAGCAAGTCATTCATGACTCACCCTCTCAGCTGAGAAATTAATACAGTTTTATTTCTGTTTAGAAGAAAACACAGACAGGTTGGCTTGTATTTTCTTCTTTACTGTTCTGAAATGCTTAAGGCTGATACAACAAAAAAAAATCATTCTTATTCTTCTGGCATCAGCCATTCTATACTCTATGATACTATGCCTGTTTGTGATACTGTGCCTGTTTATTTTTTAGAGATGGGCAAAGATAATTCAGTTTTATCTTTCTAAGAAAGATCTGGAACATGTGTGAGACTATATACCTACAACTACTACAATTGTTTCCTTGAATTTGTCTTTGGTCCAATATCCTGATATTATTAATACAGAATCTGGTTTACTTACATGATTTATATGGTTACTCTTCCTCTTCTCTCGCACTAGAAAGTGGGAAAAAGAATGTGAAACTGAAAGTTTCCCAATTTACATTCAATACAGTCATTCTATTAACCTAGTTTGCTAAAGTACATGAGTATTAAAAGTTTCAAATTTTACTTTAGGTGTCTGGAAAAGTAGTTTGAGGAAAAAATACCAAGTTTTATTGAGCTAGTAAGCTACATCCTACTTCTATCTACCCACATGTACATTTAGGAACTATTACTTCCCATCACACTAAAAAGAAAAAAGTCTCAGCTTTGAAAAGATGCTGTGTATCATGAAAACCAGGAGGATTTCAGATAGTTCAAACAGACAATGTCCAACATCCAACAGCAAACAGAAGCAAAACCAGCACACCCTGAGCCTGCCAAAGGCACACGAGGAGGAAATGAGGTGCCCAGCATTACGTACGTGTTCTCTCTCCTCCTGTTAGACAGCACAAGGTAAAAGGGTATTTCACTATACAGAAGATGCTGGCACAAGCTATGCACCTATTTATCATATAACTGCAACCATGTCATTTGATCATCTTAAACTCTGTTAGTCTTTCAAAAAAGACTGCAAGGTTAAACTTCCAGCTGCGACAGCAGCAATACAACAGCGTGTTAGGGGAGCTGAGAGCTGCACACATGCACAAATGTGATCCGCCTGGACAGGCACCTCACCAAAGGTTTGACCTCAGATCATCATCACTCTTTAGCAGGACACACTCTCTTACGTATTTAGAAAAACTGACAATTGGAAAAGAGTATCCATATTTTTTTAGTCTTTTTGCATAAATCAAAACTCATAATCCTGATAACATCGCACTGAGAGAGAACTTATGGATATTAATTCTACTAATTCCATGGAAGGTTAACTAAAGAAGAACCAGGGAAATTAGAAAAGAAATTATTCTGCCCAACTCCTCTATAAAATTCCATTCATCTAATACAAACTTCAGAGAATGGTTTAATAGCTACTACCTCACCTAGCCGAGCCTTTTTCTACATGAACGCAGTTCAATACATTTCATTTGAAGAAAACCAAATCATGTTTAAAAGCAATACTGCCCCCCACAAGCCCGTTCACATAGTTTCAGTATTATCTGCAGCAAGGCTGGAAGGCTGCACAGTGACAGTGTTCATGAACTCTGTCAACTTGTGAGCTGCACCTTCAGCACTGCTCATCTAAGAGGTGTTTGAAACGAGCAGGTCAGACCCTCTGGCTGTTTGAAGACTGACCTTAAAGGCCCTGAAAAAAGAGCTCTTAACATTTCCTTGGGATCATCTCTTCTGGAGAACCAGACTAGTGCTTGTTCCCACTGCTCACAGATTATCTGAGCACTGCAAAGTTGATACAACTGACAATTTTACCACTTGCCACAAGACTGAATAGCAGGACAGCAACTGACAGACCTGTCAAAATAATTCTTTTCTGTGGCAAAGCTATGCCAAGTTAAAAGACACACTGCAGCTTTCCATCAACGCATCCAACCTCAAGTGCATCACTTTCTTAGCAACAGTGTTTCAGACAAGAACCAATTATAAAAGAAACAGAAGCATTTTAAAAGACTATCTTAAACTTTTTTTAGTTTCAACTTCAAAATGTAGCTGTCAGAATTTGCTTTTATTTGTGCAATACAGAAGTGCCTCCACTTTTAACAGCATTTTGAATGCCTAAGTTATAGCATTTGTTTAAAATTGACATTATTATGGGATCTGCAAAGGAATTGAAAATCCCAATACACCTATATAATTCAAACCAAGGCTGGAGAATATTTATCCTTTGAAACTATTCAAACAGTTTAAAACAACATATTCAAAAGCAACTCATGTAGGCTAATGGCTTAGGCTTATTATTTATTACAGAAAACTTAATTTATTTTTTTTAACTAGCGCTTTTTTACTTTAAAACAATTTTTAAAACAGTTCCTGGTCATAAAAAACCCCACCATTGCTAGAAACTTGAACTATACCTAATGAAGAAAGCCCTGCTCCTTCAGACTACTTCAGACTGGGATCTGCACTCTGAAATCTGATATTTAAGCATTTTGAAGAGTAAGTGATTTTAAGTGTTAAATAAAATGGTCTACAAACACATTTCTGTGTAAATACATCAATTACTAATCCCTATGCTTTGAAAGAATTGAAGCACTGTGTTCTTGAGCTGTTACTTTTGGTTATTTTTCCAATTTTTCTCTCATTTTTTGTTAAATTGGAAAAAACCTTAGCTTACCATCTGTTTGTGACTTGCTTAGGAAAATTGTGCTTGCTCTGGGATGATCAGATGGATTAGATTCCAAGGCTAAATCTGAAACAGAGAGGACAAAAAAAAGAAGACACCTTTAACAAAAGATGATAACTGCAACAATTCCCACCCAGCCTCAAAGTGCTCAAGCACACTGACGGAAACAACATCAAACCCACATAGAATGGGATGTCTCTCTGAAACAAAACCTTACTTTTGCCAAGATGAATAAAAATTTTACATTTTTCCCTCTGAAAAAAGAATCTGGACAGAGAGATCTCAAAAAACAACATTCATCTTCAGAAGTCAATCTGTGCCCCTGCTTGTTGCAGCAGCTGGGTGTGGGGCATGTGCTCAGTAATGGGCAAAAAACTACAACTTTATCAAGAGAATAATTTAAAAAAACATACCAGAGCAACAAAAATCTGCTGATCTTTCCCTCTGTGCTCTTTCCCTCTGTGCTTTATGTACCAAATACAGCAGGAAACAATCTCTGTGGTCTTCCAAAAGAACCTAATAAGTAACATTTACAGTGCTGATAAATATCAAAATGCAAAGCTTATACTATTCAGTTTTTTTGGAATTTCAAGTAAAACTGTGCAAAGCTACAATATAGTTACCGAAGAACAAAATGACTGCTTTAATCCTTTGCCACAACAGAGCAGTGATGGCATGAGAAGATGATACATTACTCCCTTAGATTAGGATGGAAGTGATCACAAAAGTTTGCTGATGAAACTGTGGCCTTCATAATGAAATTTTGAGCTGCCTTAGCTTTGACAGAAGAAACAGCTGTGCCGAGGAAATCATGCTACAGACACAGTGACTTATGTGAACACATGAACAGAATAATCTAGGACTGTGATCCTCTAAGTCCTGGAAAGAGCAATTTTGCATCCATTTACAGCTGTCATTCTTACGCCACACCAGCCATACAAGCACACACACTCATGCATGAGCACTTGCACTTGTAAGTGTTCAAGGTGGGACACCAACACGGCTGCCACACCCCTAAAAAGCAAAGTCATCTAAGAATCACCATCAACTTTTAATTAAAAAAAAAACATAATCTTTTATGCACCCAACCAACAGAACTCTGTCAAACCACAAACTGTCTGGGTGCTGGAATTCTTAACTGTGTGAATGTGCTACTGCACCCACCCCACAGCACAGCCACAGCCCTCGTGTCAGCAAGGGAACATAACTGCAAAAGTACACGTGTCCCCAAAATTTCTCATTCCAGATTCCCACTGGTACACAACATTAGTATTCAGACTTCCATGTTTTCCAAGTACTTGGCCCTACAACATCGCTGATCTTAGTCCAACAGTGTTGCTCTGACACTGATCCAGGATGTAGACCACTGTAATTTCAAATCTCTACTGTATAAATAATGTAGCCAACATCTGTTTAGGAACACCAAGACTGTTCAAAAGGGAACTTCCCCCTCCTCCCAAAAAAACCAGTTAGCTATGAAAGCAGACCATCTTGTGAAGTTTTAAAAAGCTAATTTACAAAAGCAGTATTTCTATTATTGCCTTACTGTGTTCATTCACAGCACACAGTGAACAGATATGTTTTAACTGATTGATTACATTCAGGTAAGAAGTCCTGGTTTAGAAGCCCTAGAATGGAATTTGCCTTACAGCTCATACCTCAAGTATGAGCTAGTACACAGTTGATTCTCTGAAAAAATAAAAATCCAGCATGCAATAGCATGCTATACTGCCACCTTTTAACTACCATTTGTAACATCTTAACAAAATAGTATAACCTGTTTAAAATTTGTCCACAAGTTTGACAAGTTTCTAACACGGATTTAACAAAATCACTTTAAGAGACAGTATACAGCCTCTAATGCTAGCACTGCACTAACTAACAAACACAACACAAACAATGATTCAGAAGTGAAAGCATTCAGAAGTGGAAGCATTTTGCCAGCCTACCAAGTAACTGAAGTATCATCAACAGGCAGAACAAGACTGCACTATGCAGACTTAAAACACAGATTATTATGAGCAAGTTATGATGCAAAACAACTCAGATTTTATTTATGTACAGTTCAGCAGCGATTTTTAGAATAACTGGGTAAGTCAGTGTTGGAGGTTGAGAGGTGTGGAATTTTTTCCCCTTCCCTGACGCTAGGTTACTAATGACTGGATACTTAAGGACTATTAACTTCTTTTGTGAAAGACAAAAGGGCTAGCTGGGTGTGGGGAGGGAAGAGCAGAGGTGGTCATCAGATTCGGGACTCGACCATGGGCAGCAGAGGAGGCAGCAGTGGGAATGGAGCTCCTCAGCTACCAGCAGCAGAAAGTTCCTTCGTGTCCGCGCTGCTTTGCTTCTCGTTGGTGAGTGAGCTTTCGTCTGGGAAGGGGACGTTTCCTGGAGGGCACATCCTCCTGGCTGTGCCGGCAGTTTTCTGCNCGCCCCTGCCGGCTGGGACCGGAACTGCACCCAACGGGAAAAGCATTGGGCAGCCCAGAGACTTCTGTCACCGCATCTTCTGGTTTTTGTTTGTTTGTTATTGCCACTGTTGTTGTTGATTGTTTGCCTTGCCGTAGATACTAGTAAAGAACTGTTATTCCTTTCCCCATATCTTTGCCTGAAACCCCCTGATTTCAAAGTTATAATAATTCGGAGGGAAGGGGATTCACATTTGTGGGTTTTAAGGGAGGTTTACACCTTCCTTAGCAGACACCTGTCTTCAAACTGAGACAGTCAGGTTAGAAAGGACTTCAGAAGTCTCCAGTTCAACCCCTTGCTGAAAACAGAATCAGCTTTTGGTAGAATATGAGGCTGCTCAAGGCTTTACTGAGCTGAGCCTTGAGAACCTCCCATGAGGGTCCACAGAGCCGAGATCACCTTTCCCATCATGAGTACTAATGCCTACAGGGCTGAGATGCACTATGGAATGGCAGGGAAGAGCATGTAGGACTGTAAAAGACTTGTGCCATAATTAGGGAATGCAGCAACAAAAACTGGGGAGGAACAAGCACAGGAAAACTGAAGGAAAAGGGCTACTGAAGTCAGTAACTCTTAACACAGGACTCCTTGTTTCTCCTTGCTGAATTTCACAGGATTGATTGGTGTTAGCCCAATCCTGTCCAGATCCCTCTGAATAAGCAGTCTCCAGCACAGTGACTGTTGGCTGTCATCTTGGCTGTCATCTGCAATTTGGGCATCCTCCATCACCTCCTTCAGGTCACTGATAAACGTTAAACAGGACAGATGTTTTTTTTTCCCAGGGAAGAGACAGTACAGGATAACACCCATCCTCCCTTACCTCATAAAAAAATACACTACTATCTTGACATCCCTATGGTTTTGATGTACTTTGAAACCGTATGACTTGTTAATGCTCACTTCTTACACTGTTTCTGCCTCTTCTTGTGCTCTGCCAGCCCCTCTATCCATGCGTCTTAGAAATCAGGTCTAGGACTAAAAGCACAAAAATTAATACAACCAACTTTCATCCCAGACAAGAACTGTCTGCAACATCTTCTTCTCATTCCTGGCAAGAAAATCCACAGCACTGCAGCCTGCACTGAGTGACACAAAATTGACAAGGCCACACAAGTCAACCCCTGAACCAAGCAGATCCACACATTTAAGGAGAGGAACAGAACTGAAAGAATAATAGACTTTTACTGACTCCAGTTGCAGGGTGGCTCTGCAAGACACAAGGGGCTTTCTGCTGGACAGTCAGCTGCATCAGCACCCTCAGCACATTAAATCCACAACGCAGATTATACAACCACAGTTAAGGTACTAGTGAGGTCCAAGACACATCGTGCAGCTCTCAGTACAAAACCCCCCCAGAAATGATCAAGACCAACTGTAGCTGGGCCTGTTATTCCAGGATAACAAGGCATGAGCAGACACAGTGCACCTGCTTTGGTCTGGCAAGAGACTGCAAAGAAAGATGCATTTAATAGACCACCTCCCTGTAGCTTTCCCCTTATAAGCAGCCACAGAATTTTAACCATCCTGCCTGTGCCATTTTCCCTGGACAAAGCTTTTTTCTAAGCAATGGAAAAATTAATCATGTGATTTGCTCATACTAAACTGCCAGTGCTGCTCATGAAATACCAGAAAGCAACAGAAAATACAGCTGATGAAGGAAACATAAGGCAAGAGGCAGATAAGGACATGAGCAGAGGTAAAATGTAATGGGAAACAGCAAAAGAAAAGGCAGAGGAAGAGATAAATCTGTCTGCAAACAATCTGACTCACAACCAAGCATAAAACTCCTAATACTTCATCCTGGTAGCACTTACAGGACCAAAGCCAAGATACCAGCCCTGAAAGCAAGAGAAAGTCTTGAGTAGGAGCTGCATCAGAAGTTGTACGACAGAAAACTCAAGCTTTACAGAAAGCTAGCAGAAAAAGAAAGCATGTATGCCACAGGACAGGAATAACAGGAATTAAAGCATGCAGAAACAAGAATGAGAGAAGTGAGAGGAACAGGATGATACAAAAAGCAAGCAAACAGCTCCAGAACATTTTTGTTCTAGAGGCTATCAACTCAATAGAAATTAAAACATTTTCTACCAGACCCTCACATTTAGTGATAAAGAGGTGAGAACGGAAGATTCCTACCTGAAAATAAGTCTGTGAGAGCAGCACAATAATGCTGTGACAAGAGCCCTTCCCCTGTCTCTGAGAACAGTGTATTGAAAACAACCTTCCCCTTGATTTCTCTGCATCTCTCAGAGCCATTTACTCATGTGCACTACCAAGCTTGTCAGATCAACCCTGCCTTCAAGTGGAGCAGAGAGAAGCCTGAACTTGCTTCCCTCTGCCACGGTTCCTCCTTTGAGGAACCCCTTGCACTTTGGTTCCTCTCAGACAATCTCAGCTACCTCTGCTGCTGCTGTGAGTGCACAGTGCCCCATGAGGCACATCACATCAATTTTAAAACCAATTCTCTGCCCTAGCTCAAGAACTTACGTCTTTTCCACAACACAAAATCCACATGAAGACTTTAATTTTATCGATGCCATGTAAGAATGCATGTAGGTTTTAAGAATTTGTAACACTAGCTACTTATCTATGGTTTACACACCTCCACCGGTGACTTCTAATTATTACAAACATATTTTACACATTGCATCATGCTACATGTATTATCCTGTGAATAAAGCTGACAGTCAAAGATGTCACTAAGTAGCAGCCCTTTGATAATTTCACTACTTCAGTACAATAAAGTATTAAATTTCCTTTAACAGTTTTAGCCCCATCCTTTGCTTTACTAGACAGCAGTAACATTTTGATACAGCACATATTTAAAGCATTAAATGATAAAATCATCTTTGTTCTAAATTGAGCTTTTTCACTTGCTCAATGACTTACTAGCTTTGACTAATGCTTGAATTTTCCTTATATTTCATTACCTTATGCTGTAAAGTGCAAGTCACTTAACACTCCCAACAAAGATGCAAAAATTATAACAAATTAGACAAGCAAATTTGCCAATCCATTTCAAAAAGTCTGTTATTCCTAACAATAACTTCATATAAAATTATTTATCCTTCAAATTATCTTATTCTAATTATTTTCCCAAAACCTTTTAGGAATGTTACAACTCTGGTTTCTAAATTTAACCTGCTTTGTTTATTTGTCCCAGCCACACCAAATGCACCAGAGAGCCCAGCATGCATAGTTTGCTTTCCATTTGCAACTCTCAGTTAAAAAATTACTAAAAGATTATTTCTAAATATTGTGAATTTACACAATACACACAGAAGGATGTTTAAAGCTATTTAAAATCTGTCAGTTAATCTTTATGGCACTACTACAGAGACAGTAATATCATTACCAACCCAGCACATACCTAAGTGTACACCGATGTTTTGGAAGGATGCAGAAATTACTTTAATATACAACAAGCTCTCTTAATTAGAAAGGAATTATTTGCTCTTTTGCACCACACTCCAGAGTTGGGCTGGAGAAACTGACACAGTAAACATTCCAAATTTGCTACGAAAATCAGAAGAATTTAGAAAGCAGAGTGCAGAATATCTATTAAATACTAGAGACTATCTAGGATTTAAGGAATTTATTAATTTCTGTGACTTAAAAAAACCCCAATACAGCATTAATACGTGTTCTTTCATTTCTTAAAGTGGAGGAGGATCCACACCACTCTCTGCGGCCTCCACAGGACATCCCAACATGATCCTCCTGCGCCCCACTCACAGCCCCCGCTGGGGAAACACGGCCAAGAGATCTGTTCCCCACAACACAAGAGCCACCCTTTCTGGGACCAAACGGAGCCAAGGAGGCTGCCACACGTTTCCTGATGCACCTGCCAGGGTTATAAGCACTTCTGCAGATTCTGCCAAGGCAGGGTGTCAGGAGTGCCCCAAATTCCACAGCAAAAGCAGGACAAGTTAAAACAGCGGTAAACAAGATGCCCCGAGGATTTTATCTTTGAACTAGAAGGAGAGAGTACTACTGTTAGTAGCTTGCAAGCTAGACCTTAGAAGTAACTAACATTTTGTTAGGGCTATGTTCCTGTACTGCATTTAAAGGACAAGGAGAAAGAATTATTTCCGTGCTGTCCGGTTTTTATTCCCCACACTGACCTTCACACATAACACAATTCACTATCACGAGAGGCTAAAGTAGAAGTCCACAGCTCTAATTTTCTAACTGATAAGCCAGAACAAAAATTTCCAACTGCATACATTAAAGAGCAACCAAATTTTAGTTTCTTGGATCCATGCTGACAACAGCAAGCGTAAGGAAAGCCCTCCCATAACAATTCTTCACATGTTCTCTGCCTTACTTACAAGCCATGGTTCAGAAAGCAGAACAGGTGAGTACCAGAAATTCCAGTCTCAGGCAGTGTCTGCAGGTAACCAAAGCAAGACACACTGTAGTGTTTGCTGGTGTCACATGCCACCTGATGGACTGGCACATGGTATGTGTTTTACCTCTTCCCAATTGCTCACATTTGCAAACTTCAAATGAAGTCTCGACCTTACCGGCAGTTTGTTCTGCAAAAGAAAAATAACTATCCACATAACAAAACACGTCCAAGGGTTTTACAGAAAAGCTTTTTTTAGTCTTTGAATGATACTGGCATTCAACATTTTATTATCTGAGCCTGACTGACACATTTCATAACAAGCCAGTGTTAGTTTTCACACTGGAAAAAAACCAACAATGTTTATTACTGCAACGATTCAAGACCCTTTCAGAACTCCAAACAGAAGCAAAGCTGTGTTATACACACACAACTCATCAAACACTGCAGAATACTACCTGGCTGACAGCGGGATTTTTGTGTAAGCTGTTAAGGTAATCCTGATATTTACATCACCTGCAAGTAGGATCTTCAGTTTTACTCATCTGGCTTTACTACACATTTAAATAAATAGCACTAAGTTTTTTTAAATTGGTACCATCCTCACTTATGTCTTGAAATCAAAACATTCAGCGTTTTCTTCTGAAAACATTCTTTTTCTAGTGAGTGAAACAGAAGTGCACATTCAAACTCTAGCTGTAATGAAGAAAAAAACAGATAGGTTTATAGATCTCAACATAAGCATGCTGGCAGGGATTTACAGATGCAAGGTCTGGGTTCTTAATGCTTGGTAGAATTTCCCTCCTGCCTCCCATAGTAACTTCTTCCTTCTCCCTGTATGTGGAAGAAAAATTGTTAGAAATAGTAATTTAATGTGCAATATGAATCTGGGAGGAGTAGGGTTTTGTGTTTTGTTGGCTGTGCAAGAGTTCATTCCCCTGTTAGTCAGCTTTTTGGTATGACCTCACCACAGTGATCACACTTGAGAGAACACATACTTCTAGCCACAGAACTTCTGTTGTTCTACATCTACCCTGAAGGTAGGAGGGAAAACAGGAAATCTCCTAAAGAAAGCCAGCAGAGGGAAAGAATGCTAGAGGTAAATCACATGGAACTAGTTAAAAAAAAAATTCAATATGAAAATGAATTCAGTTTCCCTAGTTCTGGAAGTTTCATCAAAGCCCTCTGATTATATATTTCCTTTTAATACCTGTTATGCTGAAAGCCTGAAGAAACACACCAGAAACACAAATCAGTCTCCTTACATGTGAGCTTCATGTATGTATGTTCCATATCAACTATTCTCTAAAAACCTAAGGTTTACTTGCTCACTGCAAAAGTCTCCAAGATTTAGTGAAGAGAGAAAAGGATAGAGGATTCCTTAGTTGCCAGCAATATCCAAGCATAAGAACAGAAATACAAATACTATACTACAGTGATGAATTATCTTATTTCCAATTCCCAGATCTGTAGATCAATTTCATTGCTGTTTCTGGATGACATTGTGATTCAGTCATTTCCACTCCAGGTACTTCACAGATTATTTCTAGAGGCCATGATATCAGGCTTCTTAAGACAAAAACATGGAAGGTGTTTCAGGCTTACAGAAAGTCCGTTACTGCACCTTTGTCAAGATCACAGACTACCTGCAACTGCCACAAATACCTTTGTAATGAATGTCTAGTCAGTTTTAGGAAAGGGATATTGACAGTTATGGGGAACTAAGAGTGAGTCTAAGTCAGGTGAAAAACTCAGTGACTACAAGGAAAAAAGGAGAAGGAACACCAGAGCATCATTTAGTTTTTAGCCCCAGCTTCATGTTGGTCTAAGCAGACAACAGTATTTGTCAGCCTATGCAGCCACAGATCTTCAATTTGAGAGGCACAAAAACCAACACAAGATGGTTAAGCCTTTCCTGTGATAAAACTTCTGGCATTAAAAAGCTGATTCCTTGCACCAAAGTGTTTTAACTTAAATAACATTTTAACAAGGATTTTTTAAAAACCCCAACAACAAAAAAACCCCAAACTATAAAAAAACAGGAAAAAACCTCCACCCACATGCCTGAAATAAGCTGAAATTATATAAGAGAAACAAATGAACAGTACTTAGACCTTCTGCAAGGAGGTTTACAGACAAGCTGTTAGTGAAACCAGATCACAGACAATCAATATATCCAAATATCTGCTCATCTTCAACACTGTTTAATAACTGCAGCATGCAGGCAACCTGAACCTTTCAAGAGTTACTCTAGGCACTAGTCTGAGCCTGTTCAGGTAAACCTCACTTACTTCATCCCTATTAATTCTCCTCTTCAAAGTCCCTTTCTATTTGCTTTCCCATCTAACCTCTGTGTGATGAACACATCCCACTCGGCTCCTCTCCTGATCCCATCTGCTGTTCCTTCTCATCCTTTACTGTCTTTCCCCTCGTCATTCTTCACTCCTCAGATATTCAGGTGAGGGCACCAGGTCACCTTGTCCCACCACTTCAGTTGGTCAACACTCTTCCCCTTGGTTCAAGGGAATCAGGCAAACCTCTGCTCAAGCTCAGTGAACAGCAGTGGTGGAGGGAGAGGGAGATGTTTTCAAGAACAAGTGAGAAACACAGGCCAAGCAAGGTCTTGTTCTAGTTTTATCCAAGGATCAAAGAATTTATGAAAAAGTAGATCTATGTTTAAACACAGGGACAGGCAAGAAAGTTTCAGCCATAAGAACTTCTCCCCCAAATAACCAGAAAAAAATCACAAGGGAAAAAAAGAAAAAGGAAGCCCAAAATAAAGATTAGCAGACACTCATTTGTGGGGGGAAACCCAGACAACCAAACAAACCCAAACCCCAGTAATCACCACAGCCCAAGTGGCACACTAAGATCAAAGAGCTACCATTACTAAAACTAGATAGGAAAAGCCCCTTTTTGGTCAATGCAAACTATGTTGAACTGTTGATTTAAGGAACACTTGATACTCAGTTGCAAAGTCAACTAGCTGCTTTAGATTCACGGCAGCCCTATTAGCAGTAGGCATGAACCCATCTGGAATAAACCACTGTTTTCAAAGTTATGTTTATTCCCATTTACTTAACCCAACTTGGACTGGCATAGCAAACCACAAATACAGGTTTATTTCTCATTCAGAACAAGCATGCACCAAACAGGTTATGGCTCAGGATCTTGAGAGCCATAAAATACAAGGTCATCCTTTAAATTCGCTTAGTAGAGGATCTGACAAAGCTTTCCTGTTTGAATTAACTTTTGTTGAAACATTAAACTTTCAGGTTTACTGTGTGTTTTACCTCCATTCCACCTAGCAGTGCTTTTTTTTTATGTAAACATGACGTCATAATCTGCCCATTTTAAGAAAGTGAGATTTTTCTTGTTTCATTCTGATTGGATACAGACAATCTAAGAAGTGCTGACTGGAAGGTAGTGCCTGTTAAGTGGTGTGCTGGAGAAGCTACAGAGTAATCCTCACTTACGAGCACAGACCTGCATGGAAAACACTCCACTTGCTATGAAAGAGTAATACAAAGCTATGAAACAACACAAAACAAGAAGTCCAAAACTCAGTTGGTAACTTCTGCATTCCTGATACAACCAAAACATTCAGTTTTAGCAAAACAAGTGCAAAAGTACTAAGACAGACTTAAGAACAACAAACAATGTAGAGGTAGAAATTTAAGGAATGAAGCATCTCCATTGCATTCTGATGCTGGCTTTCTGATATATTTAGCTGTTTTCCTAGAAACTCCTAGAACTGAGCAGCATGGAACAAAAATAGCCAAAATGATCTTGATTTTTTTCCTTGCAGCCTTCTCTTTTCTTCCTGTCAAAGCATTCAAGAAAAGGGCAGTCAGTAGGTTCTCAGCCTTCTCAGCCATAGACTAAGTTTGCATCCTAGCTAGCCTATGATATTATACATCAATCAATTATAGAAGTACATATTATCCCCCAAATGAAACTAATGCTTTGTAGTAGCCAACAGCACAGAAACATGCAGGCTGTTTGCATGGTTTGGGTATGCTGACAGCTTTTACATCCTAGAGTTTAAGAGGAATAAGCATAGATATCTGGCATATTACAGATTTATTATTTCATAAAAGGTACTAAATTAAAGAGCAGTATCACTTCAAACTCCTTCATAAGGCCTGCTTCATAACACTTGATTTCAGACTTCACAATAGTGCTTTACATTTTGAAGTTAACTGCTTCAATTCTATCCAGATAGCGCTTTGTAACATTCAAAAATCAACACAAGAAATTTTACTTCTAGTATTGACAATCCAGAATTTTAATAAGTGTATAAAATTTTGATACTTTCTTTACCCCTGAAGAGTTATATCAATCAGAAAATTTCAAACAGCATCTGTCACTTGCAGCAGATCTACTTCAGAGGGCAATAGTGAACCACATACCACTGTAAAAGTGATCTTTAAAATGATCTTAAACATATACTACTTATGCAGTTCTAATTTTAGGATTATCTCCTGCCTCAAGACTAAAGTTTCCATAGCCACGAAAGTAAAATTTTTGATAGACAGCTACTATCTTATTCTTGGACTATACACTCTTATTCAGGCTTGCAAATTCAAAAAAATTAAATACTTCCCAACTTTAAGGCCAATTCCGAAACATGGATGAATTCACAATTAAATCTGTTACTCAGCACTACTGACATGATCACATACTAAAGATTCAAACAAATACACCCCTTATTCCTGAGGAGATTTGTTCAGCTTAGGCATTTTTGCGTGGCTTATTAGAATCTTTAGAGAGTTTAGCTCCTCCTCCCCTAATGAGTTGAGAGATTTCTGTAATATCTTCCTGCAAAAATAAAGGTTTATTTCTCCTAGGCAGCAAACATAATTTCTACTACTGCTGTACTGCACAGCTGTCTCAGAGGAGATTCAAGGGGCTGTTCCATCTAATTTCTGGAACAGCAGCACCATATGGTGCTGTGCAGAACCCTGCAAGTTTAATAATGCCATTTCTGAGGGTCTCCTTACACCCTTCTGCACCCAGTTTGATAGCAAAAAATATTTTCTTAAGTTCAAGAAGAGTATGGATTACAGTGATTATTATTACTGTATGCATAGTACATTAAGATGTCAGGCAGGGTATCTTTTTTCAAGTGAATATATTTCACATAGGTGTGGCTATAATTGCGAGGAGGAATAGCAAGATGCTCGTTAATTAAACTAAGTTTTGAATATCATGAGGTGTTAGACTGCGCTGCGCGGCTCCAGCAGCACCACGTGAGCGCCCGGCCAGACAGGAGCACCCCTAACCTGTTACATGTCCCGGGAATTCCCGCAGCACAGCCCTGCAGCCCTCCTGGCCGAGCAGGAGATGCCTCACAGAGCGAGTCTGTGTGGTACCAGGGCTCCGGGTGTAACTGCGAGCAATCCGAGCAGCACACACGTACTTTCCCATGAGTCCAGGGAAAGCAAATTGGGAACACCGAGAGCTACGCGACAAGGAACGCCGGTGTAATGAGTCCAGTTATAACCCTGCACGGTGAGAGTGTAAATTACCCACGTCCAGCCACGGTGATGTCATATGCACACACTGTAATTCTTAATTCCCTTACTCCCCACACACCCTCTTCCTTCCTCCTGTTCAACAGAGACTGGAAATGCAGCAGCTTTTGCGATCTGCCCGAACGCTGCGCCCGAATCACGACTCCATAGTTAAAGAGAAACGAGAAGCCAGACTTCTTCACCGCAGCCGGGAGCACCCGGGAGCTCTGCCACGTTCCCTTCTCGTTCCCCGACCCTCTCCGCGGGACCCGGGCAGGGCCGGGCGCTCCCGGGCAGGGGAGGCGCTCCTCGCCCGGGCGGGGACTCGCTGAGCGGCCCCAGGCTTGTCCCGCGGGCGGAGGTCCCGGCCCGAACCCGGACCCGCCGGGGCTGTGCCGGCGCCGTGACAGCCGCGGGGAACTTTGCCTGGGGCGCGGCGCGGGC
>VZTX01005503.1:430966-478431 GCA_013400915.1 Pardalotus punctatus
CCCGGGACGGTCCCTGCCCGCGGCGCGGAGCTCGGGCAGGGCCCAGCCGGCGGCCGAGGCCGCGGTGAGCCGGGGCCTGGGGCTGCGGTGGCCGGCGGCGGGATGGCCTTGGTGCCCTACGAGGAGGGAGGCGGCTGGGCAGCGCGGCAGCTGCACAGCCCTTCGGCCACCTTCCACTTCGCCAGCCGCACCATCCGCCTCCAGCAGGACTGGCGGCGGCTAGGGGTGGCGGCCGTGGTCTGGGACGCGGTAGGTGTTCATGGCAAGCGGAGCTTTTCTGCGCTCGGTGGCTTCCTGTGGCGCTTGCTGAGCTTTCACATTCACCGTAGAAAATTATTGAACTGTAAAGGGAAGGAAGGCTTTTAATTTTTTTTTTTTCTTTTTAATGTTAGGAAAGAAAATGTTGGACTGTGCTTTGCCTTTCTCTCTTCCCCCATAAGAGATCCTGCAGGACCGCAAGGGAAGCCCACTTAAACCCTGCACGGCCAGTGCCCAATACTGGAAATATTCGGGAAATAACTCTCACCTATTTCTTTACAGTGGCTGGTGATGTTAGCTTGGCGCCCTTCAGAGCACAGCATGGATCCTGCTGTTTATAGCCTCAAGCAGGACTGGTGATAGACTTTATCTTGGCGATAAGAACCGTCCAAAACTGAGGGGTTTATGGCATGTCCAAGGCTGCAGGGCAGTCACTCACAGCATCACTGTAGGAATCCAAGGGCTTCCCATTGGGTTGGGTCTCAGTCCACACACAAATTGCACTTTTATCTCTAGTTTAAAAGAACAAGTGTAGCATTTTTAGCAAATTTTCTTAAATGAATTGGTGAACAGGGCTGCTGATCTTTCCGAACATCAGCTTTGACAGAACTTGTTATGGGCAGAAGTCCTTACCAAGATCTATATAACATATAACGTGCTAGATAACAACCAACTAGAAGTGTTATTACTTTTACTTTCCCTGTGTCCTTCCTGACAGCATGCCAGTATTGTGCAGAAACCTTTTGAAATACCATACAAGATACTATGAAACCTTATTCTGGACCTTTGCAATACTGTGTTCATTCACTAGTGTTTGACAGTCCCTCAGCTTTTCCTTTCCAAATACAACTCTTTCTACCTCCTGTTATGTTTGGGGATTCATGGAGCAGTTACCACATCTAAGTTGTAACCTCTGTGGTTCTTCTTTCCTCTTGCCAGTAAGAGTCTTCCATAAAATGCATAAAAAGACTACTACATATGCACACAAGAGGCAGGGAAGGGCTGAACAAAGTCTTGCTGCAGACCTGAAGTCCCTGACTCTTCCCATAATCTCTCTCAGGTTAAACCAGAAACCCTGTGCTCAGTATGACTGAAATAAGCCCTATGCATAATTGCCCTTGTCTCTTGGCTTAGGCTGTTGTCCTGTGTGCTTATCTGGAGATGGAAGGCATTGATCTCAGGGATCGGTCTGTGATCGAGCTGGGAGCTGGAACTGGATTGCTGGGAATAGTGGTCACATTACTAGGTAAGGGCTATTTTGTTTTCTCACTTAAAGCCATTTACAACTGTAGTAAAACTAGCACTTTTACATGTACATGCCTGGTATGGAAGTGAGCACCAAAACTGCATGTGAACTGTGATGGTTCTTCTCTGAGTCATCTTCCTTCCTTGTTAGCCTTGGGAGCCTGCTGCGATATTTGTTGCAGTGATGGTGCCACTGCAGTTTACTTTATGGCGGGACCTTGTTAAGGCTGATGCCTGTTACCATGGCAGGCAGCTCAGCAGCTTTCAGCTCTGCAGCTATTCCCTGCAGGGAGCAAGTGCTGCACTCCCCATCTTCCACTTGTCCTCGGATGCAGGTAAAGCTACAGACAGAAACTACTCTCTGAGCTTGCATAAGCCTTGCATTAGCCTGTCTTGCACACAGGGAAGCCAGGGCCTGGAGAAATGAAGTGATTTGCCAGTGATCTGTCTGTGGCTGAAGCAGGAATTGGGTACTATGTTAAATCTGTGCTACCTCTCCCAGGTTAACTTTGTAATTCAAAGCTCTAGTGGCTGTGAAAGGTGCCTGTTGAAATAATAGAAACAAAACAGTTTGACAAAATACAGTTATGCCATGCAAAATCACGCAGGCTTAACTTTTGTCTGACCTGTGAAAGAGGCTTTCTAGCTGCCTCTCTCCTACAGAAAAACATGGAATTGGAGCAGGTTAATTGTAATGACCCCAGTAATTTATTCTTTTGTCACATATGGAAAGGCCAAAAGTAACTCCTTGCCTTTCATGCATTAAGAAAGAACACCAGAAAACTTGTTTTTTTCCCTACCGAACTTAATCTTCACTTAGAGTACACTTTATATTCTTAGGTGACTGATGAAGGGTAGGATGTCTGTAGACCAGGGGTTTTGCTTGTTTTGTTCTTTTGTTTATTTGTTTTTAATCAGGCAGCTCAGGGGAGCTGTTAATGTTTAACAGGAGCTAAGGAGCCTGCTGGAGTTTTAGAGCATTGTATTCCACATGCTGTATTGAGGGACATGGACTGTGGGTCTGAGCCATGTCCTCCTGTCCCCTTAGGTGCCCGTGTTACCATCACAGACAGGGCGGCAGCACTGGAGTTCCTGGAGTCAAACGTACAGGCAAACTTGCCCCCTGAACTACGTCCCAGAGCTGTGGTGAAGGAGCTGACATGGGGAAAAGACCTGGATAACTTTCCTTCGGGAGCATTTGACTTCGTCCTGGGTGCAGACATTGTTTATCTGGAAGAAACATTTGCAGAACTGCTTCAGACACTGGAGCACCTGTGCTCAGATCAAACTGTGGTTCTTCTTTCCTGTCGTATCCGCTATGACCGGGATCTCAAGTTCTTGAAGATGCTGAGAGGCCGTTTCTCTGTATATGAAGTCCATTATGATTCCAGTAAGGATGTTCATATCTACAAAGCACAGAGGGGTAGTCACAAGGATGACTTTTGACTCTGTGCTTTGTTAATAAGCCACTGATGCTGTTCCATTCTCCCCTTTGTTTCTACTCAATACACTCGTTCCTAAGCATGAAGTTGCAGTTGTGTTATTTCACTGGCTTCTTGTTCTGATAGTCTTGTCTGATGACATGTTCTGATACAGCAAAGGTTGTACTTCTGTTCTGCATATTGAACCTCTACTTCATTTCTGAATAGAGTTGTGTAGGGTGTTCCACTGTCTTTTTATCAAATGTAATTTTTGAAACTGCTTTGAGTTGCAGAAATTTCCCACATCAAAATTGTTGTATCAAAAGGTCTGTTGTTTGAAATCAAACCACACTTAACTTCTGGGGGAGACTTAAATAGATTACAGTGGGTTTTTTTTATTTTTATCACTTCCTTAACTCTAGAAAAGTAAGAGTGGATGAAATAAAAGCTAATGCTCCAGCTCTAAATGCTTTAACTCTTCAAGACTTCTGCATCTTAGAAATTGGGTAAAAGAAACCACTTAAAGGGCAAAAAGAAACAAAGGCGGATGCTATAAACTTGTTCTATTGCTGTCACAGCTGCATTGAAGAGGCACAGTGAAACAAAGAACAGGATCCGGAGGGGCACTGGGAATAGGGATTGCCAGTAGGCCATCTTAGAAATCAGTGGTATTTTTACCTGACTTGCAAACCTGGGGGCTATGCCTGCAGTACCAAAGCAGTTGTCCCTAACAAGCCTCCCTCACAGAGATCAAGGCTCTTCGGAGGAGATACACATGCACACGTGCCAGCCGGGAAACTGCAACAAGGAGACTCAAACTGTTCTTAAAATATTTGATCAGTCCTTGACTCTCAAAGTACCGCTAGATAAATAATGTTCTACTTCGTGCCTTTGTTTGTGCTCCCTCTGTCTCTGAGAGCTGTTATTTAGGAAAGGAGGGTGCTCTGTAAAGTCTTTGTAGTAGGGGAAGTACTTACTCTTGCATTACTTGGGACCTTGGGGCAGTGTCTAGATTTCAGTGTGCTTTCAGTGCACACCGGTAGTTAAGACACTGTTCTAAATAACAGATTTCATACCTTGAGCTTGTAAAACACACCTGTGTGTTTATCCCACAAGATCTGTGAGTCCAGATCACACCAGCAGCAGATTTTCTTCTCCTTCTAGTGGTGGAAGAATAAAACTGATTATACAATGGGCTAACAGAAGACAGCTACACCTCTAAACGCGGGAATTGCTTTACTACCTTTTTTTTTTTTTTTTTTTTTGCGTGGATGTGGAACTTTGTTCGCTTTAAACTCAAAAAGCCTCAGGTCAGGCTCCAACTTTGAGCATGTGCACGTCTTTGGCACTGGCAACAGCAAACAGCAGCTTTGGGCCGTGGACATTTTGGAACTTTTTGTCACTTCTGCTCCCATCATACTTCCTGGTTGGTGGTCCAGAAGTGGGGCTGACTGTAATGGGGAAATGAGATATTTATCATTAAGGTTTGTGCTTCATCCCTGGCACATCTCTTGCATGTTTTCAGCAAAGTTCCTGCTTGGCTTCAGCCTCAGTCTGGGAGTTGCTGCTCTGAAACACTTGCTCTAACAGTATCCTCAGAAGCCACATGGTGTCACTAAAACAGTACTTAGGCAGCTGGCTGGGAATTCGCAGCCTGAAACTAAAGTCAAGGGGAAGGAAGACAGCACCTTTAATTGAAAACAGATCATGAAATGAACTCTGATGTGTCAGATGTAGCTTCTTCTGTCCTATCAGCTGGGTGAGCAATGGTTGAAAAGAATTATGCTCTCTCCCCACCCTCTCTGGCTCTAGTTTTCAGACTGTGGCTGTAAATTCTCACCTCTCCTCTTCCTTTTCCTCGCCATTGGTGTTTCCTTGTCTCCAAGCTCGTCTGGGATTAGGCATTAGGCTCATCTGTACCTCAGACTCCCTTCAGGCTGGAGCTGGCAGAAAGCAGTGTGCTTGTGCCTGGGCTTGTGAGTGCCCCAGGGAACCTTCCTGTGGGAAAAGCCTGGCAGTGCTTGGCCCTTGCAAGAGGCTGGAGCTTGCAGGACTGACAGCCATAGCAGCTTGCACTGTTGCTGTAGCAGGAACATGCTAAAAAGCCTGCTTAAATAGCGCAGAATAATGCACAGAATAAAGCCTGGTGCAGCAGCCTACACACTTCTAAGAAGGGGGCTTTGCCCCAGGCCTTGCTTTGACAACAGAAAGTTTTGTACTTTTAAAACAAATCAGTTTAATTCCGTCTCTAATTGTTTAGTTTTCAGTGTCAGATTTCCCACTGCTGCTGTTACAGCCCACAGCCATCCTGCCAGAGCAGGCATGTGCCAATAGAGACCAGGCTTGGCTTCTTTTGCTGTGCTGCTGTAACACAGCAGCTGTATGCAAGCCCAAGGGAGTGTTTGCAGGCTGAAGCGATGCTATTGCCCATAAATTGTGGAGAAAAGCATGAAATGGCACTGGAAGCTCAGGTAAGTGCCTTGCCCTGACCTGCAGAGCTGAGGTCAGGGCAGACCTTCCCAGCCCAGCAAGTGGCACCCCGCAAAGGGACACCTCCTCTGACTGCTACTTGGGTGCAGGTCCTGTTAGACTTAGGAGACCAGATGCAGGAATACTGCAGTTAGGCCATAACCACACGCATGTCAGTTGTGGTTGCCTTTAAAGCTATGGTGTTTAGGGGCAGGCATCAACTGTGAGAATGTAACTCAGCTGAAACCCGCAGTCCATTCCCCCAGGCAGTGCTCACACCCGCGTGCACCAGGCAGAGAGCACTGCCTTCTGTTGCCGCACAAGTTTTTTTGTCACACTTACCTTCGGGTAGAGGTCAGGAGTGAGTCAGGCCCTGAGTGAATCATGCCAGATGTGGAGGACAGAAGCAGCACAGATATAACTGCCGGTGAGTGAGCAGAGAGAGCAGCCCTTTGCAGTGACACCTGCAAACGCTGGTGTCCCAACCCACGGGTCCCACATGAGCTCCTAGTATGGGATGATGCATGGCAGCACCTCAGCAGCTGTTTGGCAATTAATACTAAGACCCTGCCCAAGCACTTTCTGTCACCCTGTTCATCCCAGCACTAGAGAATCCCACTTGCCTTTGTGTGGTTCCATTGCACTGGTCCTGTTTTGGAACAGGGGATCTGAGCTCATCGGTAGGAAGGATGCCTTTTGGCATGGGTCCCTCAGTAGTAGGGCACCGCACAAATAGTCTCTTGAGAAATTCACTCCAGGGAGTGGGTCCAAGGCACAGGAAAGTGAGCAGGTAAGACACAACCATGCTGTGAGACTCAGAAACCATCCCTGAAACATGCCATTTTGCAAGGGAACAAACTTTTCAGAAATAGTCATTGCAACTAAGGTAATGTTTGATTGGTATTAAGATACATTGTATGAGACTCAGCTCTGCATCTTATGGACTAAGAGCTTCAAGGTACAACAGTGTCAGAAAAGTCAGGTCTACTAGCTGACTGCACAGGGATCTGTGTTACCCAGTTCTTGTCTGCAAAATTCAAACCAGACTGCATTTTTATTTCAGGGACTAACCCCCGTTTGGGATTCTCCCTCATTACTGTAGATTTTTCTGAGCAAGAACATGAATGGCATTATGAAAACTACAAAATCCCAGCTGCAAAGAGCTGACCTTACTGCTTCCCCTTGATTTCACTGGAGGTGTGTTTACCTCAGTGCTGAATTTGTTCTCCTGGCTTTCATCCCAGTGTTTGGATCCAGCCTCACAGATTACATAATAGGGTTGTGATCCTTGTGGTGTTTGCTGCCTTCTGTTTTTGTTGTTATTAAGATTAGTAGTACATGGTTTACAGGAATGCTTGAAAGTGAGACATGCAGCATATTTAAACTGTGAAAGGCGTAAGTCTTTCAGACATTATTAAACAACAAAACTGCCACCAGAATGGATATTGGGAAGCAGGTTTAAAAATATCCGGAGGAAGAGAAACTTTGTTTTTCAGAACTTAACTTCTGGCTAATCTAATTCAATTAAGATTAAAAAAGGCTTCTCTTTGGGGAGAATACCTCATGAATACTTAGAGCAGGCCACAGATCGAGAGGACACCATAGACTGCTCAAAATATGCCTTTTCCCATATTCCTCTAGCTACCATTTGCCACTAAATTAGTGTAAATGGAACACCCTGCTCAAAAAAGAGACTTTGTAGAGTTTTTTAAAGCATGTTTATGTGACTGCACATAAATGTTTGTGTAAAAAGGGAGTTATGACAGTTTATACCACAAAGGTTACAGTAAGAAAAAGCACTTCTTTATGACAATAATTCACAAATTCACAAGAATCACTTTAATATACAAAGCAATTACTACCATTCTGAAACACAAAGCAGCTAATATGTACATAGTGTTAATAAAATGCATTATAACCCAGTACAATTTTTTAAAACACAGATAAAGCACAAGGGAAAAAAAAAGGAAAGAAAAAAAGAAAAAAGAAAAGAAAAAGGAAAAAAAACAAACCAGAACACAACAGGGATGTTTCTAGATATTCGGG
This sequence comes from Pardalotus punctatus, assembly GCA_013400915.1. Classification (NCBI taxonomy): domain Eukaryota; kingdom Metazoa; phylum Chordata; class Aves; order Passeriformes; family Pardalotidae; genus Pardalotus; species Pardalotus punctatus. The sequence continues at coordinate 438,406 of VZTX01005503.1, forward strand.
GAGATGTAAAAAAGAGTTTGTTTTCCCCCAATAATGGATTTTCATTTAGCCTTTTGACTTCCACAAGTATGTGGGAGTCAAGCTCTAATACCCTGTTCTGTGCTGACATGGTTTGGGTAAAGAATCAGAAATGCAGATGAGGTGAACATACTCTTTCCAGCTTACACTGCAAAGGGGGAATAATAACCCTCGCTCTGGAAGCTTCCCTGAAAAACATTGTTTCAAAACAATTTCAAATTATAAATCCAGAGTAGAAACAACTCATTTTTGAAGTGAACAACCAACCTGTGGATAAGTCTGTGGAGGGGTCGGCTGCCAGCTAGCACCTCTTCTTGCCCTGTTCCCATCCCAAGAAGTCCATTGCAGCACAGTTTCAAATCTCACATAGATCTGAAGTTGTAACTTTTTAAAATTAATGTTTTAATATAAATAAATGTAATTAAACATACAAAAAATGGAGTGGCATCTGGATAAAATGCAACTCGTGGAGAGCACCCGAACATCTTTAGTTCTTGAGTGTGGCCATTTCCAGAAAAGCAACTGGCTCAAGGCCTGCCTTCCCCATGCTCTCACTCAGCTATCCCCTAATTTAGAGAAATAGTAGCTGAGGCTGAGTGAACTGACTGCTCAAGTCATGAATGCAGTGAACACTTAGCTTACGGAGTGTGCCAACCATGGCTAATCCCAGCCTGTCCCTGGCTCTGTCCCTGCCAGCACACAGCTCCCAGGGACAGCTGACTGCTCCTGCCTCTCCTGCTGAAAGTGAGCCCTGAACTCACCACAAAGCAAGTCACAAAACTGCACCTGCAGTGCCAGAAAGCAACCAGATCACTCTCTTCCATTGTGCTACGCAAACTAGCCCAAGCACATCTCTTTGCAGGCCACAGCTTAAATACATTTAACAAACACATCCCAAGGCAAAACACTTGAAATGTAAACCCCCTTTACCGCCTGGATCTGGTCCCTTTTCCCCAAAGATGTACAAACTCCATATCTATCCACAGACCTGAACCTGTCACAAGCACACAGTACGTGGATTTCAGCATCCTCTCTTCACCAATCTGGCTCCTTCCAGACCAAAGAGCTTCAGGATACAATCAGGTTTCTTTAAAATCAGTGTCTTACAGCCAGCAAATGACACAGCTCAGGAAAACGAGTTCCCAGGCAGACAACAGAGAACCATCAATGTACTGTATGCTTTTAAAAACCTGCTCACAGTGACTGACTTCAGAGTTACAGTTAAATTATCATAATTTCTGCAAAAGAAAGGTGGTTGTGCTTTTTTTTTTCCAAGCACGGTGACACAATGTCAATGTACCATTACTTCCTGATGTCAAATTACTGGAAGGCCTCTCAATTTGTTTTCTTGGAATGTAGCTTGTAAAATCTGCAGACAAATCTCGAATTAAGAAAAGGGGAATAAAGTGGCTGAAAAATAGTTTAGCTTTCCTTCCAAATTAACCTCCCTTTCCCACATGGGATCACTGAACTAGTTCTACTCTAAAAATATAATTTCACATCCATCCTCTACATACTGCTCTCAGACACCACACGCCTGATTCTTGCCCCTTCAGCTCTCCTGCCCTTCTGAAGCAATGCCTGCTGGGCACCAGGTACTGATCCACAAGTTAAATCAGCAAAGGAGTCAGCTGCTGTGGAGAGGAGTGAATTGTGTGCAGGCAGTAGGATTACAACAATTGTGCCAGCAAGTTTCTCAAGCAAACCCATTGATCTTATTTTTTTTGTTTTCTGTGTTTTGTTGGGGTTTTTTTTCTTTTTTTGTTTTCCTTTTTTAAAAAAAGTGCACATTTTAATTAAACATTTACAAAGAACATAGTGTAACAAAAATAAATACATGACCTTTTGGTTGAATCATTGGCAAATGTTACATCACTAACCAGGCTCCAGGGAGAAAAAATAACAATAAAAACAAGGTCTTCAAAAATCAATTAAATCCTATATGAATTGTCATAGATTTGCAACCACTGATATTGAACTTGCTTTGATGGGGAGACTTGTCTTTAACCCACAAAAAGCACTGTCTGTCATGAACGAAAAAAATACAAAATAAAAAAAGCAGGGGCCAGTTTCACTAACAGATGACTACTTGCTGCTGCAGTTTACTGGAAGCCCAGATTTTAAAAAAACAACCTGTGGTACAAATTTAGGTCAGAAACTATCAGGGCTGTTTTTCCTTATTAAGATTTTTTTTTCCTGAGCCTGTTAATGATTCCAAACACCCCACCAATTTTCTGACCAATGTGTAAGTACCAGAGAAGACAGTGACCCACAGTGGAAATGCCAACTCCAGGCTAGCCAGAACTACGGGTGTCAGAGCAGTCCTAACAAGCACGACAGGCTAAAATTGTGCTTTCGGATACAAGCAATGGTGCCGGCAACTATCCAGTGCTGGTGAAACTGCTGCCTAGGTAAAAATGCATCGCCACTACCCCAGGAGGAAAACAGAAGTCTTACCAGTGGCTCCTTTAGAAAATAACACCTTAACAACCTTTCCAAATGTTTTGCCTTTGATATATAGCTGCCAAAGAGAAAAAGCACAAAAGTGAATTACTCTGGGTGGTGGTGGTTGTAAAACAACTGTTTACATAATTTCAAAAATCATCAATAAAAAACAAACCTCACAAAAGCTGCAAAAGATGAAATAAAATTCTTGAAAATGGATAACTGAGAAACAGCACAAAACAAATCAGTAATAAGCGCTAGAGTAATGCAGCCCAGAGCTACTGGGTGGGGGGAAGCTTTCACACACACACACACACACACACACACACACACACACACCCAGACACACACAGAAAAGTAAAAATTTTTTTTCTGACCTCCATATACTATAATACTCAGCATTCCTGACTTAAAAGCTCTCAGAGCTGTAGATTATATACTGTGTGTATATATATATATATGTACATATATTATACATATGTATTTTCCAAGAATATCTAAATTAAAAGAGCACCTTTGACAATATCTTAACTGCCTGACTGGTGCTGTTGTTTTGCAAAATAATGACATTACAAAAATTATATTTCAAACCAATTCTTGTTTATTATGAACATAATGGATCTAGCCCTTACTAACCCTCTCTTCAGGTAAAACAGGCTATCGGTTCTTGAAAACTCACAACTGTGAGATATAAAACTAATCCTCCCTCCCCCTTGTCAGCATAATTTCCATCCTACTTCCAAATGGCCTTAGTTTATAGAAGCTTATTACCCCAACCTCACTACTTGGTAAATAACATAGGAATGCATTCCTGTGTCATCTTCTTTCCCTTTTTGGGTCAATATCAACAGTAAAGCATGTATGGGTAGCCTAGCCAGCCCTGTACTTGGTCTAATACATTTTTTATTATTGTCATTTATAATTTTTATTAAATAAATTCACATCCCTAAAGCCTCAGTGCAGCATAAATAAAAATAAAGATTCTTGTAGACCCCTATGTACTTTAAATTACATTCTTTATCTTAGTGAAACCTTATTTGCTAATGAAGTCTAGGCTAAAACCACTACAGGCCACTTGCAGACCACACACAGACAAACTGGTAACACAGTTCTCCTCTCACTGCCACACAAATTTCCACCAACTCTGTATTAGGAGAACACCACCAGGGCACTGTTTTAGGCTCCCATGCCCATTCAGCTCCCAGGCTTTGTGCCCAGTGATTATCAGTAAGCTCTAGACAGTGTTCGTTGCCCACTAGACACAGCTCTCAGAGCCAGCTTGCCTCGCTCAGGTTCACAGCAAAACCTCATGTTTTTGCAAACAGATGTACAAAAGAAACAGCCTTAATGTGGGCACATACAACCTTTTCTGTTTGTCAGAGTTGGAGAAACCATTCCATGTAATTGCAAATGAGGCCACCATGAGCTTCATGTTTTACAAGAATGATTCCTGCATTACCAACATTTCTACTTCAGTACTCGTTCTGGAAAATGTAACCGTTTTATGTATTTGTATTTGCTGATTTTAAGAATCAGATCATTTTTATAAAAGCATTTCTGAGAACTTAGGGTTTTCTTTAAATTTGCATTGCTAAACTAATAGATTCATCTCCCATTAAATAAAAACACAAAGATCAACTCTCTATGGCAGATAAAAATAGACCATTTATAAACCCCCACAAAACTTGTGAAAATTAATTATTTCACATTTCTGATACTTATGTTCTTCTTGAAATACAAGTGTAATTTTAAATTCTTGGTAACTCTAGAGTTATCAGTAATGCTGTAAGTTTAAGCCTGCTCCTTTTAAATTAAGTCTCTTGGAAACTGAATGCCCTCTCAAACAAGAAATCTAGAACTTTTAATACTGATTATGTGTTTGAGATGCAACTGCCAGAGTCTTCCAAATATTTTTCTTGTAACATCACACTGATTGTATAACCTTTTAGAAGCTTGTGTGTGAAATTTATCTTAAAAACAGATAGAGCAAATGGGAAAAAATATTAGCTAATACTCTGCTAGGCAAGGTATTAGTATAGACCAGAGCCTTATCCATATGTTTCTATACATAAAAGTTTGACCAGAAGCCCAAGGTAAACTTACTCCATCAAATGACCCAAGTTCACACAGCGAGAGACTGGCTTCAGAGGGCCAGTACACAAACTGCACGAGATTCTTTTTGACACCTTCTTTTTGACAACTTCTTGACGTTCTTTTTTGGTTCCTTTTGAGCATGATTCTTCTTAAGACCTAATGCTTAGTATACAGTTTTTTTAAACATGAACCACCTTTTTTAACATCATAAATCTGGGAACGATCACAATTTCTCAGTGCACAGAAAAAAACTGGATCTTGCAAACATCTGAAGCACCTGAGTAATTCTGGTTGCAGGAATAGATTACCCAGTAAATCCGACCCTTTCCATGAAAAAATACCCCAAATAAATTACGAGTTTAGCTAACCTGGCCAGGTTCAAATAATCAGCATTGTCCCTTGTGAAGCAGGACTTGGAATATTTGTGTTTGAAGTCCTCTTCACTATTTGAGGTTGTCCCAGTAGTTGTCACACTGCAACTTAATTTATGTATGGAAGGCAGCCTAAAAGTTTGAAAAAGAATTTAGCAAACCAGGCTGGTATTTCCATTGAGTATGATAACGTCCATTGTGTAGGACAGTGGTAGAGAAATAAAAACAACCTCATCGCTTGAGAGGACTTGGGAGACAGACCATACTGTAATCAGGGAGTACTTAAGTGGAGCTGGCCATGCTTCAGCTGCTTAGTTTTTCTGCATACAAATAGGTAGTGCTTTCATGTGTTATCCTTGCTTATTGTGACTGTTTTCAGAACGTCACTATTGTGTCTTTTTTTTATTATTTTCTTTCCCATCCAAATATCATTTCCCAGATGATATCCTATGAAGCTGGTGTCTCCTTTCTGTGCATTCAGAGTGCTGACCACACGTGCACATAAAAGCTATGAGAAACAGCAACTGACCAGTGAAGCTCATTTCAATGCATTTGTTTCTGAGGTATGGAGAAGGTTTTACTAGTCCAGGAGGGCTTAATACAGATTACAAAATCAAATCCCCTCCTGGGCTAGTCTGAAAAAGGTCTGTTATCTCCACACCAAGAACATGACAGTGAAGCGCCCTTCATTTGGCATGCTGCTTAGCCATGTATTTGTATAGTTCATAATGAGTGTGTGAAACCAATTTGGCAACCATTGCTTCTTCAATGTACCATGCATGCTCCACCTATGTGGCCCACAGTTCTCTGGACCAAGAGGCTGGGGTGGTTCTGTCTCTAAGGCAATGGGAAGAGCTCAGCACAAATTCTCGACATCTTTACAAAAGGACCCTCCCCACAGTAACTTCCCAAGTGACCACTGTTACTCCTTGAAGAGGATCGGGAGACAACAAAGAAGCCTGTTCTTCTTCTGCACGCTGAGACTGATGATGAAATTCATCTTGTAAGGGGAGAAGTGGAGGCAAGTACTTGAACATTCACAGTTTGATGCAAAGCACTGATGAAGTATATTCTGTAGTTGCTTCAGGCAGTTTTGCGCATAGAAAAAAAGAAATGTTTAGAAAATAAAAAGTTTACTTTGTCTTTCTGGGTACAGCCAGAACCAGTCTTTATCCCACCTGGACAAGTGAAAATGAGAATCCAAAATTAATCTGATTTGTGGCAGTAAAGGTCCTTAAGTGCTTTCAACTCTTCAATCAGTGTCTTGTTTTGGTTTTCAAGCACAGCCACTCGATTTTCTAGACATTTCACATACTCCTTTTTCTTCCTGCGACATTCACGTGCTGCCTCTCTGCAAAGCAAAAAAGGCCATTCAAATCCAGGACAAACATTTTCAGACATGGGCTACTTAACTGCTTTCAGGTCAAACCTTTACCTAGTACTGCCATTTTCAGAATGCGGTGGTATTGTTAAGAAATGCAAGTGAAGAAAAAACACTGAGTTCATAACAATTGCTCCTCACAAATCATGCACACTTAAGATCCATATATAATTTCAACATACAGATCCCAGTAAGATAGCACCAATAAAATTCTGTTTCTTCAAGAAAAGGATCCTACTAAGTGATAAAATTTTGTTTGCTAGATTTACACTAGAGCCTTTAGGCTCAGTCAAATGCTGCTGCAATAACTTAACTGATTTTATTATCACATATTATTCTTTTTATAGTCTTTAACTTCTCCCTTTGCTGCAGTCCAACAAGATGTTCAACTGGTACAAAAAAGCACTGTATATAGAGCATTCTTGTATTTGCACTTGAGCAATGTTTTCACTTTAATAATGATGCATATAAAAACATCACCACAATGATAATATTAATGACTCAAAAGTATCACAAAATAAACGGTCACTAGTAAGCCTATAATTCCTTAGTCCCTGTCAGCTATGCCAAAAACATAGCAGTGGTAATGTGCTAAAACAGACCTCAGGACGGTCAAACTCCTAAGCTTTGCTTGCAAAGACTGAGCTGCCTGTAAGTAACTTGGTAACATACCAAGAACACTAGTGAAAAACACCTGAAAGGTATTAATGTGCTGCTGAGCATCCTGAAGGCAGGAACACCAAGGCAGAAGCTACACTGCTCTTGGAGGTTGAGAGGTGTGGAATTTTTTCCCCTTCCCTGTCGCTAGGTTACTAATGACTGGATACTTAAGGACCATTGACTTCTTTTGTAAGAGACAAAAGGGCTAGCTGGGCGTGGGGAGGGGAGAGCAGAGGTGGTCATCAGAGACACTGACCACGGGCTACCGGGAGGGCAGAAGTGGGAACGGAGCTCCTCAGCTACCAGCGGCAGAAAGTTCCTTCGTGTCCGCGCTGCTTTGCTTCTCGTTGGTGAGTGANACCCGCCCTGCCCGGCCGGGAGCCCGACAGCGCCCCTGCCGGCTGGGACCGGAACTGCACCGAACGGGAAAAGCATTTGACAGCTCAGAGACTTCTGTCACTGCATCTTCTGGTTTTTGTTTGTCTGTTTGTTATTGCTACTGTTGTTATTGATTGTTTGCCTTGCCATAGATACTAGTAAAGAACTGTTATTCCTTTCCCCATATCTTTGCCTGAAAGCCCTTGATTTCAAAGTCATAATAATTCAGAGGGAAGGGGATTCACATTTGTGGGTTTTAAGGGAGGTTTACACCTTCCTTAGCAGACACCTGTCTTCAAACCAAGACACCTGCACAGAAACATAATGGCACCAACATGCAAAGTAAGCACAAGGCTAAATGCCACAGGCAGATGGGAGCCCAGGCAGAGGGCTCTCCTCCTGCAGTGCAACTTGTCCAAGCAGTACCCTGCAGACACATGGATATAGACACACTTACTTGCCCTGAACCTTTAGGTGCAAAGCAGAGCAACTTCAAAAATAAGAGTCTGTATGTCCCTTCATTGAAAACACTACATAGACTGGTGAGATAGTCAATGTTCTGGGATAGAAGAGGGCAAATCCAAACCCAGTTCCTCCCCTCATTAGATAAATAGTAGCTATAAAAAAAGGATGCATTCCAGGATCTAACTGATTAGAAGCCTCAAAAGTAATTTTTCAAATTCAGCTCTACAAATGAGACAGGATGAAGAAAACATAGTCTGTAAGCTCAGGAAGGACTCAGGTATCCATTTGTCATTCCTAAAAATACAAATTCACATGCTTGCACTGCTTCAGTAAGCCATGTGTAACATTTAGGATTAAGCAATTTTGGGCTGTTACCAAAAGATTGAGTACTATTGGATCAGGAAGTGCCTCTCAGTGCAACCTGCTAACAAGCTGCCTTGGGTGACAATGTTTTCTTTCTGTGATTTTTTTCCAGCTTAGGCTGTGTATATTAAGCCACCTCAGGGTCTCTGTGTGCTAACTGTTCATTACGAACAGCCAGAGTTATACTGAATTACAAGAGAGGTTTAAAAATGTGAAATTTATACAGAAAATTTGCACAATAATATCTATGAATATTTACACTATAATCCTCCAATAAGTACCACCTTACCATCTGCCTCTCTATCCCTTTTCCCCACTTTGTTATGGAGCTTAGATTTGCAAATATCTATTAAGCAGACAGGCTAAAAGCACCACATGCAACATGATACTGTTGCAAAAGCTGTCAATTTAACTTAAGTGGGGTAATTCCCCATTGTTTTTCTTGGCTTTCACAACCACAAAAGCTTTCTTTTACGGGAATAAGACTGCTGACTAAATGAGGGCATTCTGTGATTCTAATTAAATCTTTCTCAAATGCTGAGCCTGAAAGGGTGGTATCTACTATTCACTGGTATGAGAAAAATATGTAAAAAGGGAGATGGGTGACAGTCTGTACAAAAACCTTTTAAAAAAGTGAACTCTGCTGTTCAGCATTATTTACTTCATCAAAGCCCCTCGTATAAGCACTGGGTCTGCTCAAGTAAGTTTCTATTGTGTTCACAGCACAGCAGCCTACAGAAGATAAATGAACCTGTACAACATCAGTTTTTTCAGACTGACAGATGAAGTTAACAAGGCTTTCAGGGGGCTTCCCCTACTCAGAAGGGTGGGAAGCACTGTGTTCCCAATGTCACAGTGTAACACACAGGCTCCAGTCTGTGGCCTGTGGATAAGAGTCCAAGCTTGGTGTGATGGGTCAGTTCAGGTCTACCCCTTCCCACTCCCACAGCAAAAGACTTCAGGAGCATCATGCTCAACTTCTCTCTACTCCTTACTTCCTTTGCTACCTCCACCCACTCCCACCTCTGTAAGCTTAGCTTCTCCTCCTCACACATTGAATCCTACAGGATCAAGACATCTCTATCTTTCTTTCAGCCCCTCTGCTGCCACTACTGGCTCCACAAGACTACAATCAAAAGGAATAGCTGCTCGTTTAGCCTTTGCTTGGGGTTGTCTGCCCCTGGAGGAGAAAACCCAAAACAACCAAAAAAGAACAAGTGAGACAATCAAGAAAGTACTCACGATGAGCACAGGTGGGCCAGCAGCAAGAACGCATGCAGAAAGCTAAGGAAAAGAATCCAGGAAATGGAACTATGTGAATGTAGTAACTCAAAAAAAGCCACTCATCTTGGTGTTTGTAAGAACAGATCTACAGTCACACAAGTATCTCACCAAATACTTTTCTCCTTATTGCAACAACAAAATTCACACACCTCACAGAATGAGTCTGACACTTTACTCAAGGTTCCACGGTTACAACACATGGCATTAGTAGATGTGCATCTTTGCTTTAAATAAAGGCAAATTCTTCATACAGTATTTCATAACATGACTAAGAAAGATCAGGACTGTTACTGCTTTACACTCTAGGCCTAGGCAGAGCTGACCAGCAAGAAAAAAGTGATGAGTGTACGTGCCTGTTCTTCATTAGACGCACTTCCCTCTTCCGTGCGGCCTCTTCTGCCGGCTGGGTCGGAAGTGCTGGAGAGGATGCCATGACTACTCCTGGTGCAATGGTGCTGGTCGGAGCAGTGCGGATCTGGTAGGTCTGCACGTCTCCTGAGGCAGCTACAGGGACACACGGCAACATGACATCAGTCTGGTGACAGCGCTGTCACACGTGCTGTGGAGAGCACCTACTCATCTCTCTAACGTAGTCACCCCTCTAACCCAGTCATCTCTCTAACCCTGCACCCTGGGCCACAGCCCAGGAGGACGGGCATCATCTGGGTCATCGCTGCTACCTCAGGCTTAGTTTATTAATATATACAGGTTTTTGGGCATTCCTCCTGAAGAAGTCTTCACTTGTGCTTTATAACTTGATTTGTCTTGCTGCGCTTTGTATAGCTGTGCTTCTTTCTCCCTTGGTACATTTCTTTTTACTTCTCTGGTTTTCGGACAGTTCTAGCAGTTCTAGAGAAGGACGGGGTCAACACTATTTCTAGCTATGCTCCAAATGTCTATCTGCAAAATGAGGAATTGCATGTGTAAGTATCTGGCGTAGAAAAAAGGTGTAAAAATGTAGCATTTACTCCCACAAGAGAGGGACAGTACACTCTATTGCTTCTCTAGAATGAGCATGGTCTTAGCTTTCTTTTATTTACTGTAATCTAGGAGTGTATTTTTTGCCCGAGCTAATAAATAACCACAACACCACCTAAAGAAATCATATGTCCTTAAGAACACAAAAACCCGAAGATCAATGCAGCAATAATATTCTTCTTTGCTACGCATTTTTACTGATGCCTGGTGAACTCTTCACTCGGTAAGTTTCAAATCAACTACTTTACAATCATAGAAGCAGGGGTACTGTTATTTTCAAGAAAAATATTTTAATACCCCTCTGTTTTTAATAAACCAAAATATGTATTTTAATACAATAACCCAAACAACTTATTCTATGCTAAAGTAGCTCTGCCAAGTTGAGGGCTAGATCCAATGATCACTTAAGGCACTCTCCTAAATTGTTCTATGATTCCAAGATGCACAGATTGAGTGAGTCACTCAGTGACTAGTTACAAAAGTCACAATAGGAAGAAATTATGACTTGCAATTGAAAAGGGGAAAAAATTACTAATAAATTGAAGTGCCTTTTTAGGAAGAAAGAACCTTCTCTCCTATCCTTAATACTTTGCTTTAGGTTTCCTATCATTGCAGATATGGGAGAACTCAGAACTCTAAAGTGGTATTAGTTTTTGTAGAACATATAAAAAAATTGTGTGGAAAAAATGTAGGAAATACAGCATGGAAAAGCACAAATAAATATATTAAGCCTCAAACATTCACAATTTTACCAATCTAAAGCGGAAGGCTTCAAGAAAATGTGACAAATAGCTTTGTCCAGAATTTCAATAATTTTGTAGACTTATCTGTGCCAAAGCTGTTAATTCTGTTTCCTGACACATTTGAAGGAGTTAGGTTGGCAACTTATATCTGCATGGAGAAAATGCTACACAGAATGACTGGCCGTGAAGTTTCTCACCTTGTACAACAACTTGGTTGCTGGGTACAAGTATCTGCTGTCCATCTGTGGTCTGTGCATATTGTAAAATGGTGGTGCCAGGTTGGGTTGCAGCGGCATTGGTCATCGTCAATGTCTGGAGACCTTGTACCCCATCTGTGCCATTGTTAGACAACTGTATTGCTCCTCCTTGGGTGATAGCAACTGCAGACAAAAAAAAAATCAAATCCGCATTTGAGACACTAATTTACTCATTAACTTACAGTATTAAACCTAAGTATGGAAGAATACTGATCTGAGCTAAAGCCCTTGAACCCTTATACACCCCCAAATCAAACACATGGCTTCAGTGGACATGAAAAAATCATCTTTTGAAAGCTAAGTTTTCAAACCTTTGTGAGGGCCAAAACCCACAGCCTAAAATACAAATTAGTTTTGCTAGTAAAGCAGCATAGCATGGAGCAGCTGCAATCCTCCCCTAGGGAATATTTCTTAATTTGTTAGTTAAGATTTCCTTCTTGGTTGGTTTAGGTCTTTTTCTCAGTCCTTACTTTTTCTTCTCATCTGAAATTCCTCTCATCTTCTGTGTTTTATGCCCTTCAGTCTCCTCTGCTGCTAGTGCTATCCATCTTGTGTTTCACTTTCTTCTTGTTTTGGTGGTTTTTTTCTTCTGATTGTATCCCCACTTCTCTACAATTTCCTCAGACCCTTCGTAGCTGGTTTTTTCATTCATAAAGGTACAGTTTGGTTCAGGCAGTCTTAACTTTGCTGGTTTTTTAATCTTTCTTTCCCTTAATCCTGTCATGCAGGTATACTGGGAGATCCCCTTTTTTGTGACTGCACAGAATTTCACTGTGTTCCTACATACAGACACACCAAAATCTTAAGTGTCTGCAGAAACAGTTATTTTACAGTTACATTAGGAATCCGAATTAACCACATCCATTTCAATAAAATCAAGAAGGGTACAAGAGAAAGGAGTAAACAGAGATACAAAATTTTAAAGAGATTTTAAGAGACAGATGTAAACAAGTAGTTCTTTCTCCCTTTTGTATGTTTAATGCTGTATGTTTGTGCGAGGCAGCACGTCTTTACTGCCATATCCTCAATCCTTCAAGTCAAAGCACTATATAAAATCTAATAAATAAACACAGAAACATATACTTATGATACATATTAAGGTTGTTGACATTCTTATTTTTTCAGGATCTTCTAAAAATGTAATAGCAGACTAGTTTTTTTGTTTTTTTTTAATGATGAGGCTACAGTTTTGTGAACAAGTGTTAAAAATCTGCCAAGAAGAAAAGAAACTTCTGAATTCCCCTGTCTAGTTCCTGAAGTGAAGAAGTTTGTAATAGCATAATGGTTAGTTCCTGTTTTGCCTCAGGATGCATTAGCTGCACCAAGTGGTACGTAATCCCAGAATGTTAATCCAGCCTTTCAAATACTTACAATAGGAAGGTCTTTAAAAGGCCTGGTTATCAGTCAAAATAAAGTAATCTTTTTTTTACCTCCTGCTTTGACCTAGTCCAAACAGTTATAGAAGTAATAGCTGTTCATCTTCTCATCCCCACTTACTAGCACCACTGAGAAATTCAGACTACATACTGTACTGCCCACTGCTGGTTTGGTAAATGGGAGTTGGCACCGTAACAGTGGCGATGGCAGGTGCTGCTGTTTCCTCTTCAGACTTTTCTTCTTCAATCCTTGGCACTCCTGGGGCGTCTGAGGACAAGTCATTCAAAATTTTTCTGGCAAAGACAGTGTGTTGTAGAGATTTTAATAAAAATTGGGGGAGAAAAATATTCTATCTGACACACAATGCTGGGGAAAACTGAAGTGCAGCAAGCCAGCAAAGAAAATATGAGTGCAGAAAGAAAACCACACACTATCTTCAAACTCTTATTGGAGAGGATTGTTCAAAATGCCATGCACTGATGGGCAAGCACGGGAGCCAGCACAGAACAGCTGTGCTTCTCAAAACTCACGGTACAGCTATCACAACCTTCCCTTTTTCTTAAGAGCATGCTTCTCTCATCCATTTTTATTTGTTTCCTGCTTTTAGCTATACAAACATTTGGGGGGGGGGGAAGTCAAAACGTGTCTTCTCACACTGGGGGAACTGCCCCATTTCAACGACTATAAACAGCTCAGCCAGAGAGCTGAGTATCAAGGAGTTAGCAGGAATGCTTACAGACAGCAACCCGTTCATAATGTAACACCTGCCTGGGAGACAATACCCAGTGCTTGAAAACAGTCTCGCAGTTATGTTTCCCAGGTGCCCTGCCTGAGAAAGTTCTTGGGTAAAGGAAAGAACCATTATTTCCATCAGCTATCCAAAGACAAAACTTCTAAAATATCACTGCTACATGTCCCACTGAACGTAACTTTAGACTGATCACAGCAGCCATTGCAATTTGCATCACTGCGATCAAACACTGTCCTTCTTCAGAGGACTGTCAAGCCTTTTTCACTGCTGGCATATTCACTATGTCACTGCTAAATGTTGCAAATGCCCTTAGGTAAATGTAATGCCCTTAGGTAAAGGGCAGTATTTTGTGTAATTCTTTCTTTTCCAGTGTATTGGCACTAGAAGGTAATTGTGGAGTGGCACAGTGGGATGAAGCAAACACAGCTGTAGACCCCAAGCTCCAAGACAACATTAATTTCTTACACAAGCATCCTAAGGCTGTGGGAGCCAGAACATCTGTATGAAGCTATTTGGGGAGAGCAGTCATTCTGCTAAGCAGCTTGACCAACAGAGCTTTGCTGTTGTTATTTTGACTCTGTGTGCATGCAAGAACCCCAGCATTGCACAACACTGTGCCAAGAACCACTTGGACAAATAAAAAATTCCCATCCAAAGAGTCTGCAATCCAGGTGTTAGACCAGAAACTAATGAACAAAACAGATGAAAAAAATATGGAGAGAGCAGGGATGATGAAGAACAAAATCCAAAGAGATGACAAACCACATTTTAATCTCATATCATTATAACATGGTGGTTAAAACCTACCTTTGCCATCATAAAGATGGATTTGGGATAAAAGATAAGGTGGCTGCTTTACAAATACAGGAGCTATGAACTGGCATGTGGAATACATGATGCACTTTATAGCAAAATCACAGAGGAGTTTCTGTGGAAGACTTATAGCTCTCAATTCTGTGACCATATCTGCACCTATCTTGTTTCTGGGGTCAGTTACAGCAGGTTGAATAATGCCAGCTGGGAAGTACTAAACACAGCAGCGGTCTGGGTCAGCCTTTCTGATGTAACCAACACCAGCACAGAGTCTGAGCTGCATATACAAGTTTTACAACTACCAAGTGTTGCTGAGTCACCATGATCTGGTCTGAAGATAGAAGCTGTGTTGTGGCATCAGTGTATGCAAAAGAGTCCATCTCAATGGGAAGTCAGCATGCATAAGCATTCTCTTCTCAGTTTTGCTGCTTGTTTACTTAACTCTGTTTTCTCACCATACACAGCCACTCTTCCATATATAGTAAAACCAAGTGTCTTGCTGCAGAAGCAGAGTGAAAGGAGTCTCTGGCAGCCTTGAAGGTAACATGGCGCCTCACAATATTATGGCTAGGGATCTTCAGCAGTGATTTTCATTATCTTCAGCAGAACAGCCTTGAAGGCTGCTGGACAAGGTAGAGAATAATCTCTCAAGTGCTAAAAATGTATCATGGCTGAGATATGCTCAGGCCTACAGTCCAGCTCCTATTTCTAAGGCTATGCTCATAAAGAAAAAAAGAAGTATCTGAATTTTCTAAAGCAGCAGGAACACCCAGGTCACTTAAAACCTACTGAACCCCAGAACTGTTCCTTAATGCTGTTTAGCATATTTTAAGAATGAAAGTGCCATTTAGTGCAGACACAAAAATCTTTATGAAGGCTTAATTAATAAAGCAACATGACTAACATCCCGTGAAAGAGAAATGTGCGTTGGTTTTGCCAGAGGTGTCTGCCACGACAAATAGAGATACTAGATGACTTTCACTACTTTCAACTCATACACTGACTTAAACTTTAAACACAAATGATTTTGCTCAAACAGAAGTTCTCTCTGAGCTATGGAACATCACATATTCATTAAGTCTCATGGGAGAAAGGAATTAAGTTTGATTGCTGCTAGCATTTCAACAATAATGAAAACCAGTAGAGTTGATTTTTTGGAGACTACAGATTACACAGAAGTCACTTTTTGCAAAACTTCAGTGTATTTTGTGTATTAAGTATTCATTAAAGCCATTTCTAAGGCATGTAGCACAATGATACCTCAATTTTCTGAAATGTGGCAATTAGCATATTCTCAGCTCACTTCAGTCTTAAGTGAGTGCAACTGCTGAGGTTTCTTCCTCCTCCTTCTACTTGCTTGTCTTTTTACATCCTATTCCATGGACATATTCCATATTCCCATTCCAAGACATTGCAGAGGAAAGATTTCAGATAAATGGTAAATCTAAAAATAACTATACAATCCCACTGTTTTTATCTCCATGTGAACGCACCCATCCATCAAGCAAGATGCTTCTGATTTAACCTCCATACCTGTAGGAGGGTCGTCTGGAAAGAATTTCTCTTCGTTTCTGTGAGTCTGTGACACTGTCTACTGATTCCTGTGAATCTTCACTTTCTGCTATAGTGGAGATCTGTAAATAAGAACAGCAATCAAATTTAACAAGACACTTCCAGTGTCTTTATTTTAAGGAAATGTTGACATCCTGTGAAAAACACCACAATGAAAGTATTCCACAGTACTTCTATCTAGACAATGAATAGAAAGTTACTGCTTAGTAACAGATCCAGGAAAGGACGACCACAGTCAGTGATCTACCCACCAGAATGTTCTTTATAATTTAAATTCCCCAATAAGAAATCATAAACAGTAATATACCATACGGCTTTTGCCTTCCATGATGTTTTGTTTTCATCCATTGCAAGGAAACAAAGATTTTTTAGTAAAATTTACAGAGAGAATAACAAAACCAGATTAAGATAGCAGAAATGTTTGGAAACAAAAGACTAAAATACTGAAGAAACATCAATTTATAAATAACAAGGTAGATATGTTAAAGAGAGACTGCCTTTTAGAGGGGAAATTGCCAGGAAAATGTCATACATGAAGATATTAAGAAATGTAGTGCTGTAATTCTGAATATCTGTGCTAAAAAAAAAAAAAAAAGAAATGTCTATGCAGGAAAGCTAAAATTTTTGTTTCTATCATATTAAAATAATTACAAAAAATTAAAATTCAAAATGTGCTAAAATATATAAAACCACCTCCAATACATAAAAACAGATACTGTTTTCCAAAAGACTATAGTCACATGACAAACATACAAAAGCTAATGATTCTTATGTGAGAAACAGAGCTCACAGCCTGATATTTTATGCACTGTACAGAAGATTCCTAAAGGCTCAAAAATCTTGCTGGCATGCACATCTCACAGTTATCAGACAGAGGGCTGACTATGTCCAAGGTTGACTGAACTACTGAATATCAAAACATGATGGATCTGCATTGAACCAGGTGAATTCCAAGCATGGCTTCAGTCTGTTATCTTCTACCTTCAGGCTAGCAACTTGTGCACTTATCTCAAAACTGCTTACCTCTGATAGATTAAAACTCTAAACTTTTGACTGCAATGGTTGAAGAAGGTAGACCCTGCCACAAACTCAGCACTGAAGCTGATAAGGAAAAAATGAAGATTATTATCAGAATGGCCTAGTTTTAAATTATGGATGCCTTATTTTTTAAAATAATACCCAGTTAAATATCTGTATCAAAAAGTCACAATACCTGCTTTCTGAAATTAAGCATTTTTGAGCTCAGTGTTCTAACAGCAAATGAATAATGTACAGTCCTTGTCCTGCATAGCTGCTGTACACCAAACAATTTCTACATTCAATAACACAGAACTTCAAGTGGATGAAAAGCAAGTTAGAGGTTTTAAAGATTTCAGACTACTTGTCTCCTGTATGTTCAAGCTACCTCACCATATTGCATTACCTGTCCTGCTTTACAGAAGAGAAAATGCAAAGGGCTTTACAAAGCACATAACACTCAACAGGCACATTTTAAAACCATTTCTACATAAGGACTGATAGGCTTATTTTAAGCACCAGTAACAATCAGAGACCTGTTTTGTAAACCAATGCAAGTATTTCCTACATAGCCAAGACTCACATCCAAGAATATTGGCCTCATTATTAAGAATTACATTATTTTAAAAAAAGTTCACCCTTTTGTTCACTTCAGAATAGTATCTACTCTTACTCAATAAAGATGTATGGAAATACAGTAGAGAGAAAAAGTAGAGTAATACTGTAAGATAAACTATAAAGCTGTTAAATTCACTAAACAAATTCTGGAGGGAAACGAAACTCAGCAATGTTTGAAAATGAAAAGTGGTTAAGCCAGAACAGAAAAAAAGTCACAGAGTAGCAAGTACTGTACAGATTTGCAAAAACACAATCCAGGACACAAATACATTAAAACCAGTGCAATGGGAGGCCTATTTCTAAGGCCCAATTCACATATTAGGAATTTCTTCAGTCAGTACCTGAACTGTCTGGACCTGTGGAGACTGAATAACTGATGGCTGGGCAGCCTGAATTACTCCATGCACTTGAACCGTCTGCCCATTGGGCAGCTGAACTAAGGTCACTGTGGGTGCAGAAGATGTTGCGTGTGCTGCTGGCATAGATACCTGCAAAAAAGAGACAGTGAGCATAAATTAGGTTATTGCAAAATCTCCTTAGTTCAGTATTCATTTTGGTGAAAGAACTATGTCTATTCTAGACCCCAGTTAGATGACCCAAATGTTTCAGAGTAATATAAAACCCCCTGAACTGCCTAAGCCCAATATCTGACCTACTTCACAAATTAATCTAATGCAGAATTTCTACAGGCTCAAACATAATTTGTAAAATCACTGACAAGAATAAGAAAAACACAACTGCCTCTATTTTGAGGTAACCTGATACAAACACATCATTATCTTTCACTTACTTCACTTGGATATACTGCTTATACTTGGGTGTACTCCTACAAACACTGCTGAGTCAGAGGCAGAAACTTATGGGAGTGGAGCTATTTTTGTTCTCACTCAAGAGAATGCAAAGAGTTTGCCAGATGTAAGAACTTAACATTTTTAGGGAATCATATCTTTCACTTTCTACAGATTAAGCCATACGAGTAGCTGGCAAAATGCATGTACATGAAGAAAACTGACCATATGTTAAGACCGACACCCCATGAGTTTGCAGTGGAAGTAAGTATTTTTTAGGCAGTTATTATGATTCAGTGTGACAGGTCAACACAAACTCTAGTATCAAAAGTTATTTCTATGAGGAAAAATTGCCCATGTTTTAAACATAACTGTGTTTCTCCACACCAGACCTACAGGCATGGCAGCTATGCCAACAGGGATACACTGATGACCTCAGCACGGCACATTACAGCTGGGGCTCTGGGGCCAGCAGCTGCCACACGAGGCCATTCACATCACACGGGGCAGTCTCCCCCGGCAGGCCATGGGAACTACCCTGGGCAGCTGAAGTGCCACGCACCAGGGCTGCTCCACGGCTGGGCCAATGCCCGGTGCACATCCAGCACTCTCACCTGTCTGCTGACACAACGCACGTGTTTGGGGCTGGGGGGCTCCTGGAAGGCTGGGGGGTGCCAGGGCTGCTGTGCCAGCACCCCCTGCCC
Organism: Pardalotus punctatus; assembly: GCA_013400915.1. NCBI lineage: Eukaryota > Metazoa > Chordata > Aves > Passeriformes > Pardalotidae > Pardalotus > Pardalotus punctatus. The sequence continues at coordinate 457,483 of VZTX01005503.1, forward strand.
TCAGTCTGTGTCCCTCCCACACACCATGGCCCTCAGGGAAGGACTGCAGGCAAGCGTGAGCTGCTCTGGCAGACCTCAGCCAGGTCACGGCTCACTGACTAGGCCAGCCTTCTTCCAGACACCCAGGTTTGGAAAAGCTAACAATCCTCCACGGCTAAACAGCATTTTAAAAAAATCTGATCCACACAGCTGCAGTGCAAGAAAGGGCTGCACTGCTGTCCTACCTAATCTCAAAGGGTTGCTACATACTGGATGCAGAAGGAAATCCTCTGCTGTCCCCGTGAACACGTGGTTCTCAAAAAGCCGCAATAGCTGATCTCTGAATTTCCAAAAACATCCACCTCTTACAATGAAATCTTGCTTAACAACAAAATTAAAGGGAATTACACGTAGACCTCTCTCCTCCACAGCTGTCTCTCCCTAATCCACCAATTTGCATTTGCTTTTACCTTCCTTTTTCAGGAAAGCAGCTGCGGCATTGGATGGTGGCACTTAACTCGCATCTGAGAGAAACTGGGGCTGAGATTAACATGAGCACACTTTCCTCTGGCAAATTATATTCCTTTACCAAGTGACCTTGTTTAATAATGCACGTCTGACTAAACAGTCCTTGGCAATGACAGCAAAGCTGATCAACTGGAGGCCACTGTGGCTGGATTAAGCCCACAGCAGAGTGTAACTTCCGCAGATGTCTCTGACTCATACCTTGTGGAACTGGGACGAGTTTCCTTTTGACGCTGAAAACTACCCTTAACTTGTTAAAAATGCAGCAATTAAATTAAGGCTTGCAAGAGGGGTGATCTTACAAGATAATGAAAGAATTAAATTGACATAGTTAGTTATTTAGATTTAGCTAGGCTTCTGAGGGCACTCCCTAATGCCAAACACTGCCACTTCACATATTAAAAATATCATAGTGACGTAACACTGATGTGAACAACACAAGGAATCATGTTTAGACTGTTGTATCACCTCTACAAACTATGTACAGGATGGGGAAAAGCTAAGGTGCAAATAATACAGTGAATGACAACATGGTGGTTCACATGGATTTTAACCATACCTGTAGAGCGTCCTCTTACTTGGAAAAAAAATCTCATTCAAGTACTGGGGTAATTATGTCCGAGTGAAGAGCATTCTACCCACTACATACTTTTAAGTTCAGCTCCCTGGAGGTTAGTATGTTAGCACATAAATTTAAAACATTCTTGCTTCTCTGGACTAAACCTTAAAGCACATCAAGTGAGAAGCAGTTTACTGGTTTTGCAAGAGAAACAAACCACTTCCACTCAGTTCACACTGAAGTGTTATTCACACCACCTACGTCCTGTGCCTAAGTTAGACAGTGAGAAAACTGCCCAAAGAGGCAAGCTGGTGCAGGGCAGCTGGTGGCTTGTAAATTCACACTACAGCTTCACCCAACAAAATCACCCTGTGCATTTTAATAGCTCAAATCCCTACACTACCACTTGAATGGAAGTGTACTACCTCTGGACTACCAAAAGGTGTAATGACTTTAAAAAAATACTAATAATTTATAAAATGTTAAGTGATTTAACACTTGTGCCACTTAAAAGACACTCAATTCCATAAACTATGAGATCAAAAACACCATTCTTTGCAGACTACAAACAGTTTTAAAATTAAATGGTTACAGAAGAGAGCCAAACAGATTCTGTGGTCATTTATACAATGGAGTTGCTTCTACCAACCGTCAATGTATTCTCAAATGAAACCTGCTTCCAAAATCAGACATGTAGCTGGGATTGCATTTCTTGTCTCTCCAAAATAATTTGGGGATAACAAATGATCTACTTCTGTCTCTCTAACTTGTCAACAATTCTGTGAAACTCTGGAGACAACAGGATAACATGAGCTGTCAATTGCCAGATTGTTCCACTCGATTATAATATTAATCCCATCTGATATTGTATTTACTGCATCATTTACCTATATATTCAGTTTGTTTTCTTCAGAATTAAACTGACTACTATAGACAAGTTTTTAACAGAAAACACAACAGCAAGACAATCCAGTCAATAGAAAAAAGACAGTAGATTATATGTATTGAAGAAAAATACCTTTCAGTGGTATGGTTGTGGTAAAGAATGCTAGAAATATTTTCATTCATTACTGTGTTAACATGACACAATTTACACACATACAGTTCTTCAGAACTAACACAGCCTAGTGTGATGGCAAGTTAAAAATCTCTACTGTTTTAAAAATGTGAAGACAAATATTAAAGGAACTATACATCGCACCCATTTCAAAATGGTATCAATGGACTCTTCTCTCAGGCCCATGAGTAGACATTATCCCTCTTAAAAATATTAACCATAGATAAAACTATTACACCATATGATTTTTATACCTGGGCTAACGTTGCAATCTGTGGTTGTGCCTGTACTGTCATCTGTTGGGTTTCTGCCTCTGTACCGGCTGCATCTCCACTCTGCTGGTTCTCTGCTCCAGATTCCATGGTCATTTAGTTACCTACAATCACAATATTTGTTGTAAGTCTGGGTTGGCATGCAAGTCCATTATTCTTGGTGGATCTGGTAGCAATCACTGCAGCTGAATTCCCATTACTACATACTGTTGTAATTTGCTTATTAAATGTTGCCAAACTGTTAGTATTCTGGCAAATTCTTTTCATGCCAGGTGTCTGCCTCAGGTTGATCCTTCTGTGTGTAATGTTTCTGAAAAACAAGTCCAGTCTCCTCCAACAATAAGACCAGAAAAAATGTGTTTTGCTCATCCTAAAAAAACTGAGCAATTGCACTGTGATGTCTTAGCACCTCTGCAATTTGGAATAAAGACCCATCAGTGTGTCAGGAAGGGCACTCTCTCAGTGCCAAGGCGACAACATGCCCTGTTACAGCCCTCCCACTCCCCCCCAGCTACAGTCTGCAGATAACCAGTAACAATCGTTTCTGTGCTGGGCACTCAGCCCTGTCATCTTTGTCTGAACTAAATACGCAGCATCTTCATGCAAATTCTTACCACAACCAGACCATGTATGGCTCTGCATCACAGCAACTTAGTATTTTTCACCCAGTAATTTTAAAATCAGTATACAAAATGATGGAAGCCATTTCTACTTGAACCTTACCACAAATGTTTTTAGAGGTACACAGTAGTTTGCTATGACCTACGTTTTTTATCATATATAGCTCCTAATACCCTTATATTTCTAAGCACTAACTGAGCAAACCTAGATCACCAGAACACACAACTCTATAAAAAGAGGTTGCGTAACTTCCAAACCCATGCATGTAGGCAGAGTGCAATGACTGTTAAATTCTGCACTGATCTGAGAAAATCACTTTTCAGTTCTTCTTTATGTACTGATACAAAAATATTTGATATAAAAAAGAACTTCAAAATACAAGGAAATTATATAGCAATGCTACTGTATTATACAAAATTCCAAATATTAAGAATGGGTATTACCTCCATAGCCACCACACTAATTCTGTGTACCACCCTGTGCTGCCCAATTTATTCTTCAGAGCTGGTCCATAACAACCACTGGAGCATTTCTGATTTGGGAAGAGGCTTGGAGGCAGAGGATGCTCAGATCAGAAGAATGGTGGAAAGAAGCAGAAATGCCTCTCTCTTTCCTTAGCTCAACTGGCCCCCCAAGGAAAAGACTTAGAAGCATCAATACAGGCGGTGGTACTGTCTCCATCCTCCAGACATTTAATTTTCAACACAAAGTCAGGGAAACTTCCATTTCAGCGCAAACTATACCTCAGTGTTACAGGAGAGAATACCTTTTATACTGCCTAAAACACTAGAGTCACACTTCAACCCTGAATATGAAATGTCTGTCTTACAGTAAGCGACTGAAAATCTGGAAAGATAAAAGAGCATTTCAAATAGTAACTGCATCCTACATGGAAAGAAAGCAAGTCAATGTATATAAATCAAAACCTATATATTCACTATTGAAAGTGACTGTTCAAATGAGCTTGTGTGTGTGTGTGGGTGGGTGTGTGTGTGGGTGTGCATGAACATGGAAATGTTGAAGTATCTAATATTTAGTTTCAACATCAGTAAAGAAGGAAAATAATTAAACCTGATTTTCCTTAAAAACAAACAATAAAAGAAAACATACCATTTTTTAAAAAAAGCAAATTAAATTATTCTAAGCAGTGGAATTTTGTTATGCCTCTCTCTCTTGCCAAGATTTCTGTGCTACAAACCAAGTATTAGTCTGACATGCTCTCAGATAAATAATACTCTATCCATATGTATATACTTGTAAAGTTGTTATGAAAGAATTAATTGTAAACTCACTGCATTTTAAGTAGTCTAGATATTACAATTTTATATGAATTTCAAGAATAGCTTGTATCCATGCAAATACAATAACTCAGTTCTTTCCTATGATACCAAGTCTTTCCTATGTTGCGTTTCGTATTTTAAAAAGCACACAAGAAAATCCATGCATTGTTACTATTTGCAATATACATTACCAAACAGCTTTTAAAGACTTAATTACAACGGTTTAAATGGTTGTCTATCTCAGCTTTAACACACAAGTTATATTTTAACACTCAGTCCTCCATGTTATATGCCCATTTTTCTTTTGGGTATTCCGTATTTTGAAAACTACAAACCAGACGACTGTAGGCCTTCCTTGATTTTTACCATTTCCATTACCATTTTATCATTTGTCCAAGGTAAGCAAATCAACAACTTTTTCCCAATTCTATGCATGTATCATAGTGACTCCAGCCAAAAGACTACCTCATCTGAACCATTTCAGGAGCAGATCTTTTATATCAGCAACATCGCCCAGCCAAGTATCTCTAAAGAACTTTAAAACACAATTTCCCAGGTACAAATTCAAGTATACTGCAAAGCTAATAATGCTTTTGTTTGCTGATAGAAATCATGACTCCATCATGGTGTCAATTGCAATTAGAAATGGATGCAATGTGCAAGTATCAGGTATTTAGCAATATTCGCAAAGGTAAATGTGTTGCCAAATTCCTGCTGCTAAATGCAATGTTTTCCTAGGAAGAATTTCCAATCCTCTCACACACTGCATTCAGCAAAGGTCCTCTGGTTTTACAAGTTTGGCTTCCACACTTTCATCATCTTTTGCATATGTAATCAGCAAAAGGATTAACTGTTTGAGATACTCTCTGCCCTACGAAACCAACATTTCAGAAATCAAACTCTCAATATGAATTGCAAACACCTAAAAGGAACTTCCTCATTTCATACTGTACGCACCAAGCAATGCAGGAAGCTGCCTGCAAGATTTACATCTTGACACATGCAGTTCAAGTGAATTTCCAAAGACCTGTAGTTTTTTGACAAGCTCTCAGTCTCGTGTTATTTGCAGGTTCTAAGGACTCTGGCTCAATTTTCATTGCATGTATACATCACAGTATTTGTATTCTAACAGCTTCACTATTACCTTTTACAGTGATTTGTGAGAAAAAGGATGAACCAGACTTTTGAGCATCAAGGCATCATATTCCAGATACAATGGTCACCACATTGTTCTAAGTTTGGGTATGATCAAGATTGCCAAGATGTACAAGACCATGCACATAGAACATAAACACTTACTAAACTGTGTGTATGGGTAAGGCCACAATGGCTGAAATTAAGGCTGTCAATTCCTATTAGTTCTTGCAATTTACAGTGTAACAGATGAAAATATGTTTGGTTTGAAACCTTAACCTCCCCACACATACAAATGAATGCCAATCTGTACATCTCCTTTCTAAGCTTTTGCATCTCTAGTCTAGACAAGCTTTGCTGACCAGTATCCCAGCATCTTTCTGCTCTTGTGGAGGCCACCCCCTCCTTTTATTCCTCCTGCCCTGTTCACAGTGGCCCACCCTGCTCCCTGGCACTGACTTCCCTGGCAGCCATCACACCAGGACTTCTCAGCTGGAGACAGGAATCTGAAAGGGTCCTAGTGGGGGACAAGTCTCCAGGGCATGGACAGCATATGGGAGCAAAGGGAGCACACTTCTCATTTTTCTTTGCTTTCAGGCTACTTTCCAACTTGAGGAAAGGACACCCACACACACATACTTTGAGAAAAGATTAGTAACTGCAATAGCTGAACCAAGTATTCTACATGAAACTAACTCAAAAAAACCAGCTTTTAATAACCAGAGTTGGAAAACCAGACACTGCTTGCCTAAAACATCCTGGGTATGAACTCTGAACACCTGAAAGCTGATGAAACTACCTCGTTAGAGATGGTTTAACTTGTGACTTTCGTAATACACAGTTTTCTTCATTAGTTCAAAAGTGGCAATATTATATTTACTAATACTTTTTATTAATAACACACTTGCTTTAATAAACTCTGGAGGCAAAAAGCAAAACATTCAGCTGACACATGGTCATTTATTTTAGTTAAATCAAGACTAGGAGAAAGGAGTTCAGTAGAGGATAACTAACTGTCCCAGCTGAATTTATACCATGACCAGAGGAGACAGATGCTAATAAAAACAAACACTTGCAGAATGCAACTGAACTACACACACTGCAGAAAAATCCAAATAAACTTGTCTCCTTAGTTGCACAAACCTGGAAAGGGCACTTAGCTAAGGACTACTGCAGAGAGATCACTTCAGATTTCTGCTTGACAGGCAGTTATGACAAGAAAAGCTAGAGAGTTAGACTGCAACAATAAAAAGAAACAGGGTGATTTTTAACTACTATATTTGTATAGCTGGACCCTATACATCAGCTAAATTACAGTGCAGAGGCTGGGAGCCCGTATTAAAAATGGGTTCTGTGGAATTTGGGTGTTCAGAGAAAGCAAGTATTTAGGGCAATGAAAACCTGTTGTATGAAGAGGTGAGACAGATTTTTGTTATTTATCCCACAAAGAAGACAAATGCTTCAAAAACTAGAAAATATATTTAAATTATTAACAGGGTAAGTAAACTAGAAACAGGCATTGTCTGATTATAAAACCAGCAAAGCTTAAAGATGTCAAATTTTGAAGTATAACAATGAAAAATCAAAAAATCTATTAAAAGTAATGAAAATGGATAATTTATTGCATAAATAGAGCAATGATGCTACTGATGATAAGAAATTTATTAGGATTCAAACATGGGTTAGATGGGCACTTGGATACAAACAATATCCAAGAATATCCTGAATTAGTGTAGCTTTTTCATACCAAAAAACATGCAGAACTAAAAATAAGATAAAAACCTAATGGGTCGGGATTTAAATTGACCTCTAATCTTTAAAAAATAAAAAAAATGTTTTCATGAGAGGGGAAGATTATGTCCCATGTAATTTTTGCAGGTTCCAGAAGTCTTTTTAGGAATCTACTGATCTTCAATATCTCAAAGACAGGATGCTGAACAAGGTGCCACAGGTAATGGTAATTCTTGTAATCCCTGTTAATTAAAGTGAGCATCAATGCTGTGTATTCAGAGCACGAGCTGTTAGCTACCTCCCCTCCCACCTGCCTACAGAGTCAGGATAAAAAATAATTGTCTTCCCACAGGTCTCATCTTCTTCATCTTTAGTATCCTCCCCTTGATATGTCTGTGGTCTGCCTGCTCTATTTTACTTCCCTACATCTTTTTCTATCTCCTATCTGACTTACCCCCCATGAATTTTAGTATGTCTCGCAAAGATAAGGCTCTGCTCCTTGGTTTCCCCTTGCTCACACAAGGCATGGAGCTTTCCTACTCTGCAGATGGGCTGCTTTTCGTCTCCCAAGGCAGACTGGACAGAAAAAAGGTGAAGGTCTTTTCCCAAACACTACTAAATCCAAGAACCAAAGTACCACACTGTGGCTCTTTGAGCAGATGAAACTTCCCATCCATTTTTGTATGTGGAAGTCCTGGATGTCCCAAAGCTTTCTATGTTTTTCAGTTAGACAGCTGGCACAGTAAAACACAACACCTCTCCCTGCAAGCCTTTCTTTTCTCTCTTTAGTAGCATTATGGTGGCAATTCACTGTCAGAAGTTCAAGCTTACACTGACAGTTACTGGCCACAGGACATAACTGCACCTCCAGGCACCACGGTTCGTTTTATGCCTCAGAGGTACTGTCACGCCTGCTCCTGAGCATGCACAGCTTTGCCAAGTGACACGCTGTAAAGAAGCCTCTGGCTGTTGGATTTATTTTGTTGAAGTACACACAGAGATTCTGAAGAAAAACGACAACCTCCAGAAACAGCGCAGAGAAGAGACCCAACAAACTCATGCCCATTCTGAGTCTGACTTGTACCACACCCAGCCATTTGCTCACCCAACACCATCAGAGGTCACTCTATTGCCACATTAGGCTCCTGATCCAGGGCAATATCCAGTCACCCAGCTGCCCAAGGCAGTGAAGGACCAGAGCAGTTGAGGAAAGGGAAATCGAGGCAATGCCTGTTTCTCAAGCCCTGTACTCACAGTAGGTGTGCCAGCACAATTGTTCAGGAAGCAAGCACAGCTCCAGTAACCAAAGTTCCAGGAATTTGACTCATTCCATATTTACTGCATGTGGCTTAATAAAGCCACAGATCCACCATGAAAGCACTGAGAAGATCATCAAACACCACTCTGGTACACAATTGTTTTCACATTTCCAGCATAAGTACTGAGAACATTGACCTGCAATCTGTAAACATTTCCACTGTCACCTTGCAGCATGGCAGCCCTTTCAGCCACAGCTCAACAGCCACTTTATGAACTCCATTCAGCAGCTGCCAGACTGAAAATGTTCAGAGAAAAATGATTTTATTTACAGCTAACACATGGGACTTCAAATAACCAGTAATAAATGTTTAACAGGACAAGACAGGCCCATAATTATCTCTTTGTCACTAATGACTATAGTGGGTTGGCACAAGGATTGCCATTTCCACCACAGCCTCTTTGTCATCCCAAACTGGCACTGTCACTGCTCCTGGGTATTTTCTGCCCCTGTCCTCTCCCTTGGGTGACAAGTCTGTGCATCACACTGTGAACACAACCTACGTTTGCTGCTTTGTCTGAAATCTACCTTTCACCACTTCACCGAATGGGTTCTCCATTTGGTGATCACACCAGCCTCTGGGTCAGGGAAAGCCCAAAGGCTGGGCAAACCAAGTGGAAATGGAAAGAATGGCCACAACAACCAACTCCACTAAAAATGACAAAAACGGAGAAGAGTCTTCAGATTATTTGTGTTCTGCAAACAATCAGCAATAAAGCAATCTGCCAGGCAAATTGAAGAATAAAAAGCAGGAAAAATTATTCTTGTCACTGAAGTTTAAGTATTTAATCTTGAACAGACAAGAAAAATTTAATCTCACTGTAAAAATATCTTGCATAAAGGAGAATCATTCCATCAAAAGAATGTATTATCTGTAGTCCCACCCTCTGTCTCTGTCAATATGACACACAGAGCAGTGTCTAAAAACTCTCTGCTGACTGAATACACACTGTAACAGCCACTGCAAGAGAGGTGAACAAGGTAGTATTTTCATACAGAACACAGAAAAAATGCAACCAGGAGTCTTAATTAAAACTAACAAAGTTTTCTGGCTCATGACTTTTTCAACAAAACTTGTACTGCACTTCTAAAGTCAGTGAAAATTTCTCATACTTACCAGATTTAGATATATTGAGTGACAAAAGTACTGGAAATTATTTGTGTTGCATGCTCAACCTCCCTTTTACTAAAGAAAAAGCAGTGACAGATTTTAAAACAAAGGCAGAAGACCAAAAATGTAAACTCACAGCTACAGTGGTGAGCACCCAAATTAGCCATCACCTCTAGATTTTGTTCTCTGTTAGCATACCCCAAGCAAGCTGACATTTACTAGGCAGATGGTGAATCAGTAGGCACAGGTAAGGTGTGTGAGTGAAAGTTGCTTAAACACTCTTCATTGCTACATTTTCCTGATTTGACTCCACACTCTTGGCATTGTGCTAGTATCTAATGTTTCTGCCTTCAAGCTTTTTAAAAGGAAGAGACTCTGACAGCTATTAACTGCAATTAGCCTCTTGTATCACAAATTACATTAATAAATACAAAAGCATCCAGTGAGCATTTGGTACACACATATAATTTAACTCAAGTTTAATCTATACAGCCTTTTCTTGTTCAATATAGAATAAATTGTAAATATATATTTATTTATAACCCCCCCACCCCTTTTTACAAACCCTATCTAATAGCTGGGATAGGTCTTATGTGAATACATGAGATCTGCAGAGCCCAGCAGAAGTGCCCAAGGGGAGACACCAGAGCAAGCATTTCCTAAGGCATTAACAGTGAAAAGCAAACAAATGACTCTCCACTGTCTTACCCCCTCCCCATTCAGAAATGTCCCCAAAATACTGTCAGACTTCACTTAGACAAAACAAAATGTCCAAACAAATCCCAGGAAGGTTACAAAGTCATTAGGTAACTATTATTATTGTTGAAAACATAATCCATAAATATATTCTATTTATAAATGCTCTGTGCTCCTATTGAAGGCACTTAGGGTATTAAAAGACTAATTCACACGCTCATAGTTTGTGATCCTCAACACGCAGAACAGAACTGTGATAACTATTTATAAACACCTTTACATGTATGATAAAAAAATCCAAAACCCACCAAAGGTATCTGCAAACTGAATTTTAGAGAAGCAAGACATTTTTAAGAATGTCCTGACCAACACATTCAATCTATTCACAAAGACTTCTGAGAATTCTGCCTGTTTTGTAGTTCTTAATGTATTTGTTGCCAGTATCACATTTATGCATTTCAATTACTTACAAACTAACTGCACTTTAATACAGCTTACCATCTGCTCTCTGACATTATTTTTAGGACACAAAAATCACCTAATTTTCAACCTATGCAGATTTCTTGCAATTCCTACCAACCATAAAAACTTTCTTTTTACAAAAATGTAACCATGTGAAACTGCCAAAATGCATGCCTCTTTTCTCCCTGTGTCTGCTGAAAGTACTGCGGCTCACCTCATCACATGAAGTTGCTGGTTACTTAATAAAACCCATCACAACAGTGTATCTGAACAGTGTAATTTTTAGGCAGACATCTTTAAGGCAACATAAAATATAGGCACCAAATGATTTATGATGCTGTTGGGGAGCTAATGCTCCTGCTGAATACACCACAGCTCCAGGAACAGGCTCTTTGCAATTGGTATAGCCCTAGCAAGTCAATAATCAGCACAGCCACTCATGAGGAGCTGTATGTAATTTCTGGCCCTAATCAAATTCTCATTTTACCTTTGAAACAGCTGTGGGTGGAGAAGTGAGGAATCCATGACTGCATGGGATCTGAACCTGACCTCAGCCCAAGTGAGGGCAGCTACCTGAAGCTAGCCACTTCGATTTGCCCTTCCAACTCCAGTGCTGAACTGTGACCGCACACCAGGCTGATGGCAGTTTTTATTTAAAAAGGATGACACGATCGCATCTGTACTATGACAAGTGAGGGGGTTCTGCTCAGCCCGGGATGAAAACAGCACCCATGTAAAAGCCTATTCATGCAGCCTGACCCCAGGTAACATGAGTACAGATGAGTACAATAAACGAAACCTTTTCTGCTAAGGAGGGCCACTGCCCAAGCTGGTACACCCCACCCTTAGCATGGGCACTTAGCTTGGGTTCAGCACCATGACCCCTTGTAAGGAGGCAGGCTATACCTGGCTGACCACTGAGCAATTTAGAAACAGTTCTCTCCTAACACCCAGGTATCTAGATATGCCAAATAAATAATCTACCCTGCTGTGCTGGTCAACCAGCAGAACATTTTGAGCCATTTCCTTTCACAGCCAACACTGGCATGTGAAGGTGTTGCAGCAGAAGAGCTAAGGCAGCCCAGTGACAGAAAGGAGAGCTAATTCTTCAAGTGGTCAGAGAACTTCTCCCTTCCCAGTGACAGGGAGAAAAGAGGACTGTGTCACTACAATAATTAAAGGAGTATTCAGAGCAGAAAATGATGCCAAGTTAGCAAGGCTAAGATCCATCTAAGAAGGTGCATGTGTTCCTTTTTTCCACTGAGTAGAGCTGCCAGAACTTGAAATTTCCACCTGACCTGCCAGAGTCATTCAGATGAGTATTATTATATTTCTTCTCCTCCATATGCATTTCTATGTTTCATGGTCTTTTACTGCCTCACATTCATTTTGGCAGAACAAGAACCACCTAAATGCTGCATGTCATATTTTGACAACCTTTTGACATGTTGTAAGGATCTCTTGTCCACTTGCCAAGCAACCTTTAAACATTCCAGGTCTGAGGCATCAGCTGGAAGAACTGTTGCAATTCCAAGCCTGAGGCAGCCTGCAAATCTGTAGGGAGAGCCTCTACACGTTTTTATTAAATAAAGGGTTATCTCTGAGGTGAGGGAACTACTGAAACTTGTTCTCAGCAAACAACCTACAGGAACGATGACTGACTGCTCAGCAGAGCCACTCTCCTGAAGTGAAGAAAACTAAGATGTTGCTAGGACAAGGGTATTTAATATGACTGCCTCCTGCACAGGCTTCACTCTATATATGTGCTGCAGAAATCCACAGTCTCAGTCAAACGTCTGTGACAAATGCTTATGTGAAAAGAGCTAAAGCTACTTTGAAACTACACAGAAGATTGCCCAGCTCTCTTGTGGTACTCTGAGCAATCAGGAACAACTTATAAAAAGATACAAATAAAAACCAGAGCACTACACAGGCCTACACCAGTGGTTAACCTGAGTGCTCCAAGCCCAAGGGCCAAGAATACAACATACAATAATCTCAGACCTGTAACAGAAAAAGGAATCACCTCCATACAGGTGTTTCCTTAACTGTATTAATTTAAACTACATACCAGGTATGATTTAATGGAATAATGTGATAAAGCCAAAGAACAACATAAACATGTTTATTATCTGTAATCTTTCTATTCCAAAGAAATTATTCCAGAGTCTCTGTTAATTTTACAGTGTGAAAATATTAATAGGCACATCTAATTTACCAAAATAGAGTACTGTAAAACAGGACCAAAGGCTTTTAGAGATTACAGATTAAATATGACATTCTAAAGTAATATGAATGTAAATTTATGTTGTGAAACTCAAATCTTCTGGGAAGTCCCAGATACTCAGGGGACTTTCCCATGAATCAAGAAAATGTTTCCTTTTCCACCCTGTAATGAAGGAGAGCAACTGTCAGTATGTAAAGTTCTTTGTATGGTCTCAACTGTTAAATTAGATACATGAATTTCATCATCCATTTGTTTTGTTTACATAAAAATAAAAAGAATAACTAAAATAAAAGCCTGAGGTTTAAATAACGTAGGTTGCCTCAGCAGAATAGTATACACTGAAAATGGTCAGATACTGGTATCCCAAAGTGACACAGACTGCTCTTGTTTTCACATCATTGTTCTGTTACAGAGAACTACCAAATCATTTAGGGAACTTAGGGCCAGCATGGAGTTTAATGTACTTATAAGCCGTAGAGTTAAACTTGACAGGCAAATTTTAGGTGGAATTTGTGTCTGCTGAGAAGGGACTGCTGAAATTGTGTCTGCTGTGTCTGTTGGTGAGAAGGGACAGCTCCACTGTTAATGCTTCTAATGTACTTCTGAATGTCAGTGGCTAAAGCATTAATTCACGAAAAATGTCACTTCAGGTATTTATGCTGCAAGCTTGATAGACATGAACTATTAAAACAAACAGTACTCATTCTGTTTGATGCTTGGAACGTATGTGGGATTTCTACAGCTCAACCCATAGTACAAAAGCATGAAGTTACGTAACTTGGTAAATATTGGAATGTTGTGTTTAAAAAAACCAGAACACTTCTAATGAGTTCAGAAAGAAAACACAACAAAATGGATTTTTCAGACCAACGTGTTCACTGCTTTATTAATAGAGTATCTTTAGAAATGGTCACCTGAAAGTAAGACCAAGTTATTAATACAAAGCTGTCAATTACCAAATTATCAAGTCAAATGCCTGAAAACAATTTAAAATAACCCATATTTGTAAAAGCAACGTAGTTTTTTTTTTTTGTTTTTATGATTTAATAGCTTTGTTACATTTTTAACAGGCAGTACAGAATATTTTTTGCTTCAATGCTCTCCAGGAAGTAAAAGCCTTTGAATTCTTTCTGAGGCTGGAGTGCAAGAGTAGAGTACGCCCAAGAAAAACAGCACTTCCTTACAAACCTTGCCCTTGTCCAATTTCGGAATGCATCCTATTCACAAAATTGATTGCAACATTGAAATTAAGATCTAAGTCTTAAACCACAGCTCAGACTTGGAAATACTTTTAAATCCTAAAATTGCTCTGGCTTTACTAGTTCTATTGAAAACATCGTTGCTTGGTCAATTAGCACTACTCCTGAAGCACCATCAGACTATGTTGCTTAATGCACCAAAATTAAATCTATATCCCAGCCTCTCTCTAAAAACCAATTGAAACAAAACAGTCAAAGTCTGTAGTAAAATTATTCAGACTAATGTTATCAATCAAGTGGATTCTTGTTTATTTTTCACAGATTTTTAAAAATTTGCCTGGGCAGTGCAGGAGAACCTTTTAAAGGAGAAAGATCTCTCATATGCTTGCCAGGCAGATCTACTCTGCAAAACCATAATCTCCAAACAGAGAATAATTTGTTTCTCAAATATGTAACTGGAGCTTAAGACCTGCATTACCTATGGACAACATGACTGTCCCCATGAACAGGAACCACGTGCTGGTAAAGCTAAAGGTCAGCAATGATCCTGAGTAAGGAACGGGAGTCACTGATGAACCAGAAAGGGCCAGAGAAAGAAACAGAATCCATGTTTTACATCAGTGTGTTGCACACGAAAGAAAATCTCCATTTTGCTTTCTGCAACTACAGTCTTGCAAGCATTTCTGCTGGCAGCACTGCCAGCTCAGGCTCTGCTTTCCTCTAAATTCTTTCTTATTTACACCTTTACACCTGGCTGTGAAGCTGTGTAGCAAATAGGACTGGGCAACCAATTTGCACTACAAAGAAAACACAACAAATTTCTAGCCTGGACAGCCCTCTGATTCAATTCATAGGCAGCTGTACTGGTGCTATTGGCACAAGAGCAAGAACAGGGAAGGTGGAGCAGAGTCCACCCTGCAGCAGCCAGGCCTGTCAACGAAAGCAAAGTCGATCAAATCATGGGTATAGGTGTCACAAGACTGTGGGAAACCAACAAAGATACTGGAGAAAACTCCTATATTCTGTAATTTGATTACTGTTGCTCTGATGACTCTGCTTAGAGTGGGAGGCTGGAAACAGCATGAGTATTTTTTTATATAATCAACACTAGCTTTCTGATGGGCAGAGATGCATTTTTCAAACAGCCACATTGCTGACAAAGCAGCTATTTATGGCAGATAACACACTTCTTCCTCTCCCCAGTCCAGGGTAATGTGCACTAGTTACACATGCCACATTAACTTCACACTACAACTTCCACGCCAGTAGTTTCAGCCACCATTAATTATTTTACAATCTGGAAGACAGGCAAAGGCATTTATTAGTTTGTAGCAACAGTGAAATTACAGTGAGCTCACTATACTGGTGCCTTGGGCCAACTCACAGGATGTACACCCAAGTGTTGGACCTCTTCTGGAACTTCATATTTCAAGCTGGGCTTCACTAAAGACATGCCATATATAATTCTCCCCAGCTGACTGGGCTCCTCCTAATGAAAAGGACCTAAGAGATACAATGATCTAACTTCTTGAGAAAACTGAAACCTGCCTTTGACAAAGGAGCAGGTAGTTCCATCCCACAGGTATTACCAGCGTTTTAAAACAAGGAAACTTTCCTCTTGTTCATTTCTTCTTCCCTTTGTTTTTTCCGTTGACTGTGTTCTAGCTTTCCTAGCTGCAAAGACAAACTCATGTGGCTCTGATCACCATGGACAGAGTCCAACTCTTCCTTCTTTCGCTCCAAGTCATGGATATGCTGCCATTCCCCAAGATGGGTCTGCTGACACAGTTCTCTGCTGCTGAAGGGAGAAAGTTGTGCCCCCCTCCTTCCTTCCCCTACAGATGCTCTGCATATTTGCACCAGTGTTTGTGCTAACAGCATCTCAATCACCAACCAATTCAGCTCACTCATGCAGGAGAAAATTAATGTACTAAAAAAGCACACTTCTCTCTCGGGTTAGTGATTTGAACTGGCTCATTACATTTTACATACAATCAAAACTACAGCCAACGTAAAGGGATGGTCCAACACCAGACAACCAGGAGCAGGAGAGGAGAGAGCAAGATGTCTGCCTCTTGAGAGCCACATACAGTTTTATCAGCTCACCGAAAACCACAGCAACAGATTATTTTTGTTGGTATGCTGTTGGTTATACTGTGGCATTAGTACACAGTACCCTTTTTCACATCTTCCCTCCCTTTGTATCTCCCAGAATTTTCCTATCAGCAAAAAAGGAAAATTTGGATGAGTTTCACAAAGAGGGCAGAGGTTCTACATCTACAGTAATGCCCTAGGCTTTTTTTTTTTCAAGTGAAAGAAGGCTCAGTACAATCTACATAGGTGTAAATTCACAAATCCTGCTCACATTGCATGCCACTTGGAGGAATGGACAGGCACCAGTGGATTTTGAGGCCAGGCCAGCTACAGACAGACAGATGATGGGTCATCAGAAAAAAAAAGGCAAGAAAAAAATTACTCCCATCCATTATTTAATGGGGTATAAAAAATGATGAGAGAGATTTTACAGATGAGATTTGACATTCAAGCCCCAGGAAAGGTGCAAGGGAAAGCAAAATCCAATTGATAAGGCAACAGCAGTAGAGAATGAGAGAATTAGGGCAGCAACTATAAGAAAAGTGCATGTAATACTGGACCCAAAATGTCACAGGAGGTTGTAGAGCTTCTGAAGAGATTATTAAAATATTACAGCAAAGAGCAGCAGAGAAAAGCAATGGAGAACTTACAATGTGTAGAATGGAAAAAAAAGGAAGTGCATAGAGAACTTGTTAAAAAACACACAAAATATGTTTAAGCCAAATAAACAAGGAGCACAACAATCAGTATGAATACAAGATATTGAAGTTTGGGAACAGCTGTTGTTCATGTTCATTTGCTCATGGTTAGCACATATAAGAACTTAAAACTTAGCTGAATGATCCAGCTCTGTGGCAAGAAGAACCCCAGCAGGATCTGTGTCATCCAGCTTAGTTACAAACACAGCAATAATTTAAAATTTTTTATGTAGGCTGCATTTTCTTTTTTAGTGGCACAGCTGCTTGAGCTACCCTTATCTCCCTACTCATTCCAGCCCCATCCCTTCCCCTGATTATGCTGGTGCAGCTACTGTGCAGCCATGTAACAATTAGGGTAGGGAATGATCCAGGTGAAAAAAAAACAGGCTCCACACCCCTCAACCAGCTGGATCATTTCCCCATGCAGTAGCCCAAGCATTTGTGCCAGTGCAGTGGAAAAGATGTGGAATATGCTTTGGCCAGTATTGCTACAAAAAAAATGCTATGAGGAACTATGGTTTCAGTTAATCAGCCAGTAGATAAGCTTCAAGAATTCCTGGATTTCGTAGGCTACCTGCTCTTCTCTAAGTTTAGAAATCTATCTGAAAAAGTTTCTGCCTAAAGAGGAAAATACAACCCAGCTTTAGCTCTCCCACGTGCAGGAAAAGGAGTTTGCCTGATAACCTCATTGACTAAATAAGCTATCACTGAAAACACTTTGAAGATCAGAGATTTTTACACATCACTTTAGTTCTCCCCTCCAAAAAGAGTAAAAGCATCAAGGATAGATTTTTATTTTAGTTTCCTGCACAAAGGTGGCTTCAAAATAGTTCATTGCAAGGCTTCCTGCAACTGTGTCTCGATTAGCCACTGCAGTCTCCTGTCAGAGAAGTGAAAAGTAATGAAACCCAGAACAGCAATTGGCAGGACTCTCCTATCTTTGGAACTATTTTTCCATCTTTCACCTCATGGCTTTGATTTATTACAAATACCAAATCTCACAATATTCTCAGGAGAAAATTAGGAATGCTTACTATCTTAGGATAGTATCCTGTACCTCTCTGCACTCTACTCAAAATCACTGTGAGTACCTAACAAGTATCAGTGCTGCTTTAAACTTGTATGTAGATATGTGAGGTAAACCACATAGATGCAGCCAAACAGGAACACACTTCCTCCAAATTCTTTATCCTCTCACCTTAAAGTGGCTCTTCCAACACTGAGTTTTCTATTCTTTTCACTTCACACATAATACTATAAATCCAGCACTGCCAAAGAGAGCAGCAGAGAATCCTTGGCTGTTTTCAAGTGCTTTTTTACCTGTAAACCCAATTAAAGCCTGGCACATTTTCACCTTCTGCACAGCTGACAAGGCTGTTTTAGAAATATGGAAAACTGAAAGGTGCTGCACTTGTTCTCACTCACCTTTTTAACTGCAGTACAATCAAGTGATCTAAAAGCTTTGAAGAGCAAAATAGGTACCAATGCCTTCATGCTGGGAGATGTACATAGATCACTAATGGTAGGCTGCCCAGGTTTTCATAATCACTATGAAATATGACCTCACAGACTGCAGATGAGGCAACACAATTTTTGATTCAGAGAAAAAAAAATAAAAATCACTGCCTTGTCATGAAACTTCAACTGTATGCAGGTAGGGTACTAGAGAGCTTGACCATAATTGAGTAGGGTTGTTTCTGTAAATGAGAACTGCTGTCATGTCCCATGAAACTAACTTTAGTTGGATTAACGGCAGAAAGCTAACATGGCCTCACTGCACAAAAGCCTTGAGAAGGGTGGCATGAGTAACTGATCTCCACTTGCTTCCAGAGATCCAAAAATAGAGGTGAAGTGTGAATACCCCATTTGTTTCAAAATGGTGCCAACAGAAATTTCAAGTTGGGGCCTTATCTCCTATCAAAATACGCACCTATAGAGCTGCAGCTGCACTTAGGCAAGAAGAGGCTGCTTCTTATTGCAGCAGAACAGCTACTCTGCAGAGTAAAATCTACAGAAAATTTTGTATAGCAATAGCTGTGCTGGTGCAGGTTTCCAAGAAACAGGCAGATTGATGACTTGACAGTCTAAATGAGATGCTTCTAAATTTTCTGTATCAGCAAACGCCCCTCCCCCTTTTAGACCTTCAGGGTGGTTTTTTGTGTTGGGTTTTTTGTTTGACTAGTTCTTTCATTTTTTTACCCAGAGTCGCAGACACACCTATCACCAAAACTGAGGGGAAAAAAAAATTAGATGCAGACCGTTCAGTGCAGATCTGGACACCATACTGAGAGTACTAATCTGAATACTGGTGTCCTATCAATGAAATGAAAACCTTAAAAATTATTACACTCTTCTTTCCTATATGCAACTATTTCATTTTAGGTCACCTGTAAGTGATGCTTAGTAAATACACAACCATCTCTCTGTTCTCTTTGCTCGCTGACCTGTGAGGTAGAAAGCTGGTGAGGAAATGCAGAGATCTGTGTTATAAAATATGGATCTGAGAGTCTTCCACTCTATTATGAAATAGAATAAAATAAAATGTTTTTCTAAAACTACAAAAAAGCAAGGACTTTCTGTACCATTTTTGTATTTAAAATGTAGTGCATATTCCATCAAAACAAGAATGAATTAAATACTCCAACAATTACACTCTCTTTAATCACTATCAACAGCTCAGATGTCTATTAATCAATTAAAACTTTAGAAACCCTCTTCTCATGTTGGTGTTATTCAGTGAAGTGATGTAGAGCATCTTGGGCCTTCATTTCAAAAGCAGTGGTGGAAGTGACAGAAAACAGAAATTCACATACAAGGATGTATACATGTGAATCACAAATATCCATCTTGAATAAAACCTATTTCAGCGACTTCATATTTTTCTGTATAAATCCACATTTGTGATACAAGGAAAGGATGCAAGTAGAGTCTCAAAATTCCTGTATTCTGAAATAGTGTTTAGTGGTGGTCAGAATGGGACTAAACAGAGATGCATATTTCTGAGAAGTCTCTGGTCTTTTATTTAAGAAATAGGAAACATGTTTCTAGCCCCACGGGGAAGGGGAAAAAAAAAAAAAAAAGAAACAAAACCCCAGGTGTTATTCCAGAAGCAGATTGTGAGCAGGCATTCCAATATTTAAGAGGAAGAAACAAAAATTTTAAGTGTTTCGTTATGAAAAGTTGTATGACTATTCAAATTTTTTCATCCTTGTATACATTTAAGAGGTGTAAAAATCTTTGCTTAAAAAGTTTTTTAAGTCTGCCACGTTGTTTTTACTTACTACTGTACACAAAACTGCAGACATCCAAGATTTGAAAGCAGAATAAAGTCAAAACACTGTCTTCTATTCTAGGCAAGAAAACAGGAAAAAATGGCCCACAGCTGCAGCGAGGCAAAGCTGGTGTAAGGTGGAAAAAGGCATTTGAGCTGACATTTGCTATTAAAGCCGGGATAGAGGTCAAATCCTGTTCGCTGTGCAGCACCCAAGTCTGTGGAAAACTGGCAAAAGCAAATCCCAAATCGAGATTTACCAGCCGCAGCCTGGCTCAAGTTCACTTTGGGTTAAAAATACTACCAAGGGAGAAGCAGCGCGGCAAGAGGGAACCGTATCCCTGTTACGTGACCTGCGCGCCGGGCTCGGGCTCTGCCCGCGGGTCCCGCCCGGAGCGCGGTGTTGGGTGACCGGCACCACTGCCCGGCGCGGCCTCCCGGAGACGGAGTAACAGCGAGCCACCAGACCAAGCGCTGCCCCGGCTTCCGAGCACAGATTTTATTAAAAGCTTCTCGTTACAGAGCCGGGGAGCGCCCCACGCACTCGTGTCCATCACGGCGGGAGTCTGTTTGTTTATCCGTACAGCGCGCTCGGGGCGCCGGGGAAGCGGAACTCCGGCGGGCGCGGGGGGCCGCGGTGGCCCCGCGGGAGGGTCCCCGGAGCCCGGCGGGGCCGGGGGGCGGCAGCGGGGGAGCGAGAGCCGGAGCGCACACG
>VZTX01005503.1:478900-534650 GCA_013400915.1 Pardalotus punctatus
CCCACTCCCCCCGCCCCCGCCGTGCGCGCGGCCGAGGCGGCCGGAAACTCGCGAGCGCTCACGGAAGCGGCCGAGAGGACCCGGAGGCGCGTGTCCGAGCGCGCGCCAGGTTCCCCTCGGGCACCCGCGGTCCCCCGCCCCTGTCAGCGCAGATTCGCGGAATCCATCCGGTTGGAAAACACCTCTGAGATCATAGAGTTTCACCTGTGGCTGAACACCACCATGCCGACTAGACCATAGCACTAAATGTTCAGATTCCTTAAACACCTCCAGGGACGGTGACTCCACCACCTACCTCCCTGGGCAGCCCATTCCAATAGCTCATCATTCCTTCTGTGAAGAAATTCTTCCTAATGTCCGACCTAAACCTCCCCAGGCTCAGCTTAAGACTATGTCCTCTTGTCCTGTCACTAGTTGCCTGGGAGAAGAGACCGACCCCCATCTTGCTACAGCCTCCTTTCACGTTGTTGAGAGCAAGAAGGTCCTTCCTAAGCCTCCTTTACTCCAGGCTAAACCCCAGCTCCCAGCTCCCTCAGTTGCTCTTTGCAGGACTTGTGCTCCAGGCCCTTCAGCAGCTCCAATTCCTTTCTCTGGACACGTTCCAGCACCTCAATGCTCTTCCTGACTAGA
The DNA here is from genome assembly GCA_013400915.1 of Pardalotus punctatus. Classification (NCBI taxonomy): domain Eukaryota; kingdom Metazoa; phylum Chordata; class Aves; order Passeriformes; family Pardalotidae; genus Pardalotus; species Pardalotus punctatus. The sequence goes on from VZTX01005503.1 coordinate 479,531, forward strand.
AGGGCCCAGAACTAGTCACAGCACTTGAGGTGTGGCCTCACCAGTGCAGAGTACAGGGAGACAATCATGACCCTGGTTCTGCTGGCTACACTCTTCCTGATCCAGGCCAGGTTGCCATTTGCCTTACTGGCCACCTGGGTACACATTGGCTCATGTTCAGCAGCTGTCGACCAGCACCCCCAGGTCTTTTTCTGCTGAGCAGCTTTCCAGCCACTCTGCCCCAGCCTGTAGAACTGCATGGGGTTGTTGTGATGCAAGTGCAGGACCTGGCACTTCGTCTTGTTGAACCTCATTGATCTCACCATTGATCCAGCCTGTCCAGATTCCTCTGCCGAGCCTTCCTGCCCTCCAGCAGATCAACACTCCCACCCAACTTGGCATTGTCTGCTAATTTGCTAATGGTAGACTCAACCCCTCATGCATATCATCAATAAAGATATTGAATAGAATGGGGCCCTACACTATCCTTGGGGGACATCATTAGGGACTGGATCCCAACTGGATGCAGCACCATTCACCACCACTTTCTGGGCCTGGCCACCCAGCCAGTTCTTAGCCCAGTGAAGAGTGCACCTGTCCACATCATGGGCTGCCAGCTTTTCCAGGAGTATGCCATGGGAGATGGTATCAAAGGACCAGGCATGTCCCTGCAAACACACTGTTGCCATGGGGGATCTGCCACCCCTGCCCCCGCAGGGCTGTACCCCTCCATGGGGATCCAGCTTTCTGCTTTGCCACCTCTCAGGAGGGACGAAAGTTGACAGCATGTGGCAGAGGACGAGGTATGTGTTTTTGCCTTGTCAGAGAAGAGGAGCAGCCATATGCTGTGGTCCTCAATCTCATCTGCTGTGCCAGTGTGATGTCTTTCCCTGGGGGTTTTAAATGCTGGATAGGTGAACTGTTTGTGGGAAAGGTGTTTCAAAGAGCTGGTGCCACCAGGGAGCCAGGAAAGAGCCAGTGGTGCTCCAGCCAGGTGACTCCATCCCCATCTTCTCCAGTTCACAAACACAGCTGAATGCACTCGATCATTCACCCTGAGGAATGGGCTTCTCCAACTACAACCAGATAAAAGCTATCCATACTCAGAAAAGCTGCTTTTCGTTTCCCAAGACCTCAAGATGGCACTACATAACAAGATTTGAAGCTCCAAATCTGGTCCATTTTTGCAGCTGGCCTGGCACAACACCACTGCCAGGTGCACCGCGTCACATGGCACTGGTGTGCCGTTTAGTTCAGTTCATCTCAACTCTGGTTTTGTCAAAACGGTTGAACTGATTTTACCTATGCTGAGTTTCATCTAACTCCACCACAAATTGCAAGAGATGGTGCAAGGAGCAATTACAACTGTACTTTGCCTTAGATTTTGTTGATTACAGTTATTCTAAAATAAACTGAAAGAACCACAGCTTTGATATTTAAAAAGGAAAAAGGGTGGCTCAGGTTAAACAGCTAAAACATTGTTTCATTGACAACATGTACTATGGCTTGGGCCACAGCTCCTCTTCTGCTTCCACTGCACTTTTCCCCCCTGCCCTGCCTGCAGACAGGAACTCTGAGGTTGCAGCACAGTGTAGCCTTGGCTGCCACCCGTTTTTGCCCTGGCTTTTGTGGACCTCTGCCATGCCTCTGGATCATACCCATTCCTGTCTGCAGTGTTCTGCTGACATAATTTTTGGAGGTTATTTTCCCTTTTTGGAGTCTGCTAGGATATGAAAATCCCCATGCACTAAATAGGTCTTTTACAACTCCTATTGGGAGCAGAATGTTTCTTCCACTTAAAGCTTTCGACACAAGTGAGAAATCTAAAATCAGTGTTCTTGATTTGGTCCATTCATTGGCAGTGAATGGAAGTGCTTCTCACTCCAAATCACCAACAGAGGTGCAAAAGGCTTGTCTTACCATCACATCCTTCTCATTTCACAGGATACTGAGGTAGAGGGTTCTTTTTGATAGTGTTTTGACATTTGAACTGTAGCCCCATTGCACAGGGTTTTAATATTTTAATGTGTATTTAATAAAGTATCTTCTCTGCATTTTGTTATCATGTACAGATGTAAATCAAACTAGGTAATTAAAAATATGTTTTAATTCATCTAAAACATGAACATTTTGCTAAAATGTTTTTTGCTAAAACTTCTGCATTTCCAGAGGTGATTCTGAGATCAAAGTATTCAGCCTTTGTGCTCCTTTTAGTAGTAAAGTACTTTGAGAAAATATTTATGATGGGCAGAACAAATGTAGCCATCTGAGTGTCTCTTATTTGACTCATGGATTTCTTTGACTGTTTTCCCATCCTTCTCTTTGCCCTTTATGTTAATGTTTGTGTTTCCTCAGCTTTTTTGCTCACCCAAGTGACAAAAATCACATACATTCACCACCCATGCATGTTTTCCAGAACTGAATTGCTTGCCCCTGTGCAGCAAGCCTGAAGAATCACAGCAATAAACCTTTAAGGGAATAAATTCTGGTCCTTGAAAGGCAAATGAAGTGCAATAACCAGATGTCAGCATGTGGCTCCCATCAGAAACCTGGGGAACACTCTCAGCCTGCGTGATGAGAGTGCCACTGGTGTTCCTTCAGACTAGCCAGGACTGCCTTTACACAGCTCCACAGCTCCTTGCATGGCTCTGATCCTGCTGCCCCTTAGGGCTGATGGCCTGGCACCCGGCTCTCTGCCAGTCCTGCTCTCACTGACAGCTCCCTCATGGCTCCTCAGCACTTCTCTGAGGGTCTGGCAGCTCACTGATGATTTTGCAGAGCAGATCTTGAGTGGTGGCTACTTCTCTGCCAGCCGGTGTAGGCTCCCCATATAACACACAGCTCAAGAGAGCAGCTGATCTCAAACTAAAACAAATGCCTCCTATTGGGATTTGAGATTACACCCAGTGTCATGTCTCTTCATCTCTTGTGCCATCACAGAGGCTTAAACCATAGATGGATGGAAGCTGGATTCATCCTTGACTCATTCTGGCTCAGTGGCAGGGCTGTGTGGACATCTCATACACAACTGCAGTGGAACCTTCTGACTGCAGCTGTTTTGCATGCTCCTCCTTCCCTTCTGAGCAAAATTGGGGCACTAAGAAAACTTAGAAGTTCTTTGAGGAAGGAGTGAAAATCTGAGCTGCAAAATCTCCTTCCCTCACTGACATCTACACCTTCCTTTCGCAGCTGCCTCTTGGGGAATCTGTAGATTGGATGGCAACAATATGCCGATTACCCACAAAGTCCAACAGGGAGAGGCTGACTTAGAGAGTGAACTGGGATGCTCAGCAGTTTTCTTCTTCGTCAACAAAAGTTTGTTTGATGATGAGTGAAACCCAGCAAGATTAATTACTTATCTTACAATTAAGCCTCGGAGGCAAATTCATTAGCTTTGCAGCTTGCAGGCTGGTTACCCTGGGCAGCAGATTCCTTGCACACAGCATTGCAGTTGATTGCCCATGGCCCAGGGTTCATAGGGGCTAGCGAATGATGTGTAGATCAAGAAAGGTTTGTGCTTGGCTGTGTGGTGTGGCAGAGTCACAAGGCACGTGATGTCATCTGGAGTGGGCAAAGCTACTGCACTGGTAGCATGAAAACAATATTTATTGTGGAAACACAAATGCACATGCGTTTTCAGTCTACATACAGCTGTAAAGACAGCAACACAAAAGTGTTTTATACAGGCCCCAGCCATCTTTGGGAGTGATTTATAACGAAATAATCTTCCAGCATCAAACACTTGCTGACAATTTCTAGAGGACCACTGTGCTCCGGCAGTGCAGGAACAGAGAGTGTATTTTGTACAAATATGACATTAAGCACAAGTATTGCCGGGGAGAAAAGAAGGCAGGGTGTGCTCTGGGGCTTTGCAGCTGCATACACGAATGGATGTTCTCCCAAGCAGAGGGAGAGTGTTTGCAAAAAATGAGTGTGGAGGGGGACAGATGTTTCATTAGACAGAAAAGCATCCAGCGCTTTTCACTGTGCAGAGTATCACATTGCAATTTTCAGCCTAGACAAACTGTGTAACTGATTTTAAAGCAGATGTGAGAGAAAACAGGGGGTGTGTCCGTACCCCTGTGATGGACATGGCCATTCAGTAGCACAGATAAAGCTCTGAACTGGTGCTGACTTTCTGAGGACGATGAAGATAATAAAGAAGTGTTATTCTGAAATCCAATGACAAAGGCATGCCCATCCTCCATTTCAGCTTCTGCTTCTTAGATGGATGGAGGCTTAACTTCAAGCTCCCATCCAGAGCAGTCTTCTATCATTTCATAGCCTCTCAGCATCAGCTAGAACTGCTTACTCATCAGGTTAAGGACAAAACCCTACAGGTTTAGTGTCTGCCAGGGAGAACAAGATTCACTGGACTCCCTGAGCACTTTATTACAGAGCTAGGTCTAAATTCACAGTTAACTCAGAACAAAGTAACCGAAAATAGAAATGGTTTTTCAACATTATCCCACTTAAAGTTAATGATCTGCAGCTCAGGTCTGCCCTTACTGCTCTTGGACATTCATCATTGCTAAAAGTAATAAATCTTCCTGGCCAAATACAGGCTTTACAAGCAGGCAGATTGCATGCTCAATTAGTCCAAGGAAATTGGTCACTTTGCTTAACCCCTGCTGTTTGAAATATGGAGCCCCACTGCTGCACCATCCTGCTAGAGCAGCATCACGTCTCTTCCACTGATGGAGCAGCCGGGGAGGGGAAATCCTCTGCCCTGAGCCAGGGATTGAGCCATTCCCCACCATACGTCTCCTTGTGTGGAGCAGAGGACCTTCCCAGCTCGCAGGCTGCTGCAGCAGGGTTTGCCCGCTCTGGCCAGTGTAGCCATTAATTACAGAGCTCCGAATGCTTTGGTTACATTCTGTGCTAAGTAACAGCCCATTTCTGAATTACCAGATACTACCTCCCCCAGAAGCAGAAGGGATGTTTCAAGGGCAGGAGTGTGGGAACAGATAAGCACAAGCAGCTTTTTGACACTTTGACAGTGTGCTGTGATTTCTAAGGGTAGCCAAAAAAATAAATCTTCTGGCTCCTTGAGCACTCTGCAGAAAGCCCAGCCTAGCCCCCTGTCTGAGCTCCATGCAGACTAGGAAAAAGTCTAGGCTTTCGTTCAATCCATGAAAAATGCCTCCTGAAAGTCATTGTTTTTTCCTTTTATAGCTTCACATTTCTTTGTCTTCCTCATTTAGCTGCATTTCTTCTTGCTTTTCTTGACGCCTGTTTAACCATTTTTCATTTTGGTTACTTTGTTCTTAAAATTTAGACCAGACTCTCCACACAGTGTCTTCTCATTGCAGAGACACCCTAGTTTGTGCAGTCCCAGGCTTCTGGGGACCCCCAAAGATAAATGATGAATTGTGCTCCCACTAAACCTCCTTCTCACCAGGCTGCCTTCTCTGCCCCTGTGTCTGACCCTCTGACTTAGCAAAGGTGTGATTTAGGCTCAGCGCTGCAGTGCCACCTTAGGTACAACCTGTCAGCCTCCCTCCTCTGTGCTGCTTTCCCTGCCTTGGGATCAACAGATGCCGGCCCTGCAGAAGCGTGGTTGTTGTTGTTATCCTATCTTATGGCAAGTACCTCATGTGCCAGATGTCAGCAAAACTGCTTTGGGCTGAACCTCTAAAGGTCACATAAGCTTTAAAGAGCATCTTGTGTTTTCATGTGACAGATTGTCACACAGAAGGGAGAATTGAAATGGTGACCGGGGGGGGGCTTAGACATGCTGTAAATACCTGGTATTTCTCCAAACAATGGTGACTGTTTTCTTGGCTGTTAAGCCCTTTTATCACATACTTCATGGCTTGTGGGCCTGGGTACACTAAAAACTTTCTGCTGCTTCAAGAGCTAGAAAAAGCCATGACTGGTATAATTACCATTCGGTAAAGTACCAGCCATGGCAAATAAAATACGAATGGGATACTGACCTGGCACTGCAGTATACCTGGGACCCTGCATTGCTGTCATGAGGCCACATTGGCCCTAAACATGAGGGAGAAGGAGCTGGGGCTTCCCAGAAACACACCAGTTGGAGACCTTTTCCTTTCAAAGTGGAATGGGATTTCATTAGCTGCGCACTGAAGAAAAAGCTGTTGGATGAGACAGTGGAAGTGAAAGCTCAAATGAGAAAACAAACCAAACACAGTAAATTCTGTCAGGGTGAAAAAGGAAGAGAAGGGGAAATTAGGGAATAATTCCTGGAAATACCCTCAGCTTTGGCCCTGAGTGCCTATATTTTAACTCAGAGGTGGCTGCTCAGGGTGGTATATTCTGTATCACTCTGATGTTAAAGACCCCATTTCTATTGGCACATCCTGCTGGTTTTGAGCCAGTTCCTATCATACAGAAAATGTCGTTAGACTGACTAGCACAATTTGAAAAAAAAATAAAAATACTACCCCTCAAGAAGCTAGCAAACACTAATTTGGTGAATAATTTTGGTGCTGGCAGAAGAAGAGCCTGTGTGTGGTGTTTGGTTTCAGGATCACTATCTCACATTATTGGGTAAACAAAAGTCCATGTACATTCAGCAGCTTTATTTCTTAGCATGCCCACTTAGTATAAACTCAGGCTGCAGCAGTTAGGGGAAGGAGGGAGAGGTTGTTTAGAAAAGAAAAATACGGTGACAACACTTAAAACGTAGTGCAGGTTGCTCAGAAGCAATACGCAGGCAAAAAAGAAGGTGGGTGGAAGAAAAGAATGATTACCATTAGCCCTCTTTGGTTTCCATAACAGGCGTGTGCTATCTATTACTAATTTAGCTGATGAGGGAGCCACAATTTCTTTAAAACATGCCAGGACTCCAGTCTGTCTCTCAGCCTGTAATATCCAAACAACAAATTGAGTCCCAGCTGGGATGTGTTTATCAGCTTAAAAAGAACTGATTTTCTCTTCCACAGTTAGGAGGAGAGCATTGTCTGACAACATGAACCAAGATCAATGCACTCTCCCAAACTCCCTGAAAATGGGCAATTTTGGCTATTGGATTGTCCAGATACTGATTCTGGCTCTACAGCTTTACCTCTGCCCTGTTTCTGGCAGCCCATCACCATTGTCCATCCCCATCCCACCAGCGGGCTTCATTAGCACCTTTTATCCATCTCCGACATCTTCTGCAGAACTAATTATGCTTTGACCTCTCTGCCCAGAGGCACTGACTTAAGTGAAAAATGAGTCTAAGCTGCTTTGAATCAGAAACCGGCAAGCAGGAAGTCTTGGTCTAGATAACCAGGTTTAGCCTTTTTGTGTGTGTATGCTTGTTCTCACCTATTGTCTTTCAGGTTGATTTTTATGGACTACTAACTATTAAAGCACAGTGATTTGTACAATACTTCCATTAGCCTTGCTGTTATGTGTAGGTAAGAATGAGATACTGTATCTAATCACAAGTATTTATTTATCCAATGATATAACATATTTACTTGTGTGGCTATATAACATATGATTTAATTTGTTCTATGAAAATAGTGAGCCTTCCTTACTAGATTTGTGTCAAAGCATTTGAACATAAATTGGAATTCAAATAAAAAATCACATTACTTTAAAGTATTCTTATTTAACTATTGATAAAATAGCTCAGATGGGCACAGTGTAAATGACAGTAAAATTGACATTTACAACAGACCTATTAGACAGAAGGGAATTGGACTGAGAGAAACAAATCGATTTTTTTCTACACTGTGAAGCAAAAACTGCGTGTACAGAAGGAATCTACTAATTTAGAAAATCTTAGTCAGTTAATTGGGGTACAAATGTTTGCTTTCTCCTCTGTGTCTTCCTCTGGGGGTGATCTCCCCCGGGGTGAGGGTGAGGGCTGTGGTGGGAAGTGGCCTCCAGCACTCCCCAAGAACCCTGTCTGACCTGGTGTCCCCTTCTTTGGGATGATGACCCTCAGTTCCACTGAAGTGACCCTCACATGCCACTGCTGGGAGCATGTTCAGCAGCATTTTCAGCACTGCCTGGGGGCTCCTGATGCTGCACCTGCCTTGTCTGCTGCTCCCAGGCAGCCCCAGTGAGCCACTGCTGAGGGCTGGGGAAATGGCCCTGGGACTGTCTGCATGAAAATCTGCATGAGAAACCAGTATCGGAAAAGCAGCTCCTCACCTCAACTTATGCAAAGCAGCCTTTTTTTTTGTGTTTCCAAGCCCACAGCGATGCTGGTGGTGCCCCGAGAGCTGCAGGGCACAGCTGGCTGTGAGGTGCTCCCTGGTTGTCCAGCCATGCATTGTACCTGCTGCCTGACTGTGGGTGTGGAGCCATGGAATTCACAGCACCACCCTGGCTGGGCAGCAGCAGGCTGGGAGCTGGCTCAGTGTGCAGGAAAACTGGAGGCTACTGACTGCAGATCCCCTTGGCAAGATAACTCTTGATTGTCCCCCTTTCCCCTCTCCCTTAACTTGTAAGATTTGCTATAAATGAGTGGCCATGCAGAGCTATATACAAAAGGATATTATACGATGGGGAAAAGGCAAAGCCAAGCATTTGGCTGAGTTTAGGTTGTTCTCTGCCTTTCCAAGCACGATAAAATTAACAGAATTATCTCTGTGTGTGCTAGTGCTTGTGGAAGGCTAATGGTGTCAAAATGGCAAAAGAAAATGAGAACAGGTTTGGGAAGGCAGCAGAGTGTTATCCCTAGATGAGAAGATTTGTGGTTTAATTTGAATAGCTTCACCTTGGAAAGACGCTGCTCTGAATGGAGAGTAAGTTATTCTGGGAGACGAGCTCTCCTGCCCATTTCTATCTGTAGGAAGAGATTAAGAACAGTGTGAAGGATGCTGCTGTATTGGGATGCAGCACATGGAGAGGTGACGTTGCTTAGCAGAGAATATTTCCTGACTTCTGTTTAGCTCTGGGGCACGGGTGATCTCTAGCCCTATGCCCACCACACCTGTCTCAATCTGCCAGATACATTTAGCTCTTTTGGGAGCATAAGTGAACAAGTAAAACCAATGTAAAGATCCAGTGTGGTTTCATTCATGGATGCTTTTAGCAGACAATGAACGAATTGGACATTGCCTCTCCAGGTTTCTTGCCTCAGTTTGGAGTTTCTGCTGAACCTCATCTGGATGAATCTTGATTTCTGCAAAATGGAAATACAGTAGGAACTTTGAAGTTTGCAAAGCTGTAGTCAGGTCTGACATTCCTCCCGATGTCTCTCACCACAGTTTCTCATGGTAGACATGAGATCTGCCCTGAGTTACAGCAGTTTTTATGTTCCTAAGCTCTGAATTTCATCCTCCTCTCATTCTCTGGGCTTGCTTTCACTGTCACTTCCCTCATGGCTACATCAACTATGTGTCAAACAAGAAGGTGGGATAAATATCCCAAAGCTGCCTTTGTCTTTGAGGCTTGGCAGCCCTGATTGTAACTGTGATTTGAGAGGAATGGGAGGGATCACAAATTGTAGAGTGAGAAAACAATTCAACACAGTACCATTTCGGTGCCAAATTTCCAGGAGTTGGCTGAGACAAACATCTCTGCAAGGCAGAAACATGGGAGCCACAGGAACCTGAAAATGCAAGAGAAAGCACCATGTTACAGCACTAACTCTTAGTGAAGAGAAACAAGCTGTTTCTGTAAGCACGGTGCCAGAGCTCTATTAGAGTGTGCCAACCCCAGCCCAAGAGGAAAAACCTCAGGTTAAACAGCTGTGAAGGCCAGATAACCTGGGGTTGGCTTCATCTGCAGAGCGGACTGGGCTGGGTGCCAGTTACTTAACCAAGTCAAAATTTGGGTGGTGGTGTCTCCTCTGTTAGGCAAGCTCACATGAACTACCCCAGGTCAGACACCTTTGGGGAGGAAGTCTGGTTTTTCCCAGCACTGATTTCTTTGGGCAGGATCCCTGCTTGTTAAGGACATCTCACTTAGCATGGGCTGCTATGCAGCCATGGGCCCATCAGTGCTCCAGAGCAGTGTCTGCCATGCCTACATTTGGAATGATAGCACAGCTGCCAAAAATCCTGATAATAGTGTTCTTTGATCATTCCCTTCCCCATCATTTCTCTCATGTCATTTCTGTGGAGGGGTGTCTCAAATGATGAAAGGTTTGTAGGGAGAGGCGGTTTTTCTGATCTGAACAAAGAACACAGTTGGAAAAACCAGGCAGACTTTGGTCAAGCCCTCCTTCCTGCTGCTGTGCAGTGCAGGGCAGGGGTGGCTGCCGAGTGGTCTGTGGGATACCAGTGGTTCCAAAACTCCCCTGTCAGCTCTGACCACAGCAGAGGGTCTAACAGAGGATATCACCTTTCCCCGCAGATCTGGTCTTGCTTTTGGGAGGGAAGACTGGGTTTGCAAGGCAAGGTCTTGGTAGTGGGGGACTACAAGGGTGGCTTCTCTGAGAAGCTGCCAGAATCTTCCCTTATGTTTGATGGAGATGATGCCAGTCGGCTCCAAGACAGACGTGCCTCTGGCCAAAGCTGAGCCCATCAACAAAGGCTGGTAGTGCCTCTGGGATTACAAATTTAATAGCTACAGAAACACAGGTGTTACTGCTACAGGGAAGAAAAACTGCTATGGAAAGAAGTTTGGTTTATCATTAGATTTTCCTATGACTACCTGCAAGTGAAATCAAACCCTTGGAGTCCTGCTCAAGATGGGCTTAATGCAAGAAATAGTGGAGTGCCATGCCTAGAAGTATTAGGATGACATAGGTATCTGGGGTTTGGAACACTATAATGGGAACCTATATGTGTACCTTGAGTTACTCTGATAATTCTCTTTGAGTGTGCCACCCCGCTGGGACACCACCACAATCTCTCTCCCCAGCACTGAGACAGCTTCTGGGAGATCAAGACTGTTATTTTTTTCCTCCTTTTAAATCTTCCAAACAAGAACTTATGTGCAGCCTAAGCAAAAAGTCCTGAGGCTGCAAATAGTAGCGAAAGGAGTTATAATGAACACCATATATGTTTAATGGCAGGTTGTAAATGACTGGTGATGTGTCAGCTGGAGGTCTTCAGCAGTGGAAGACTTGATCTCAGAGTGGTAGCTGCCACCCATTATCTGCAACGAAACAAATGGAAATACTTCTGTCTTAGCTTGATGCCTTTTTTGTGTCCCACGTTTGGAGATATTCCTTGTTCCCATGAAGCAGACTGTGCTGACAAAAAGGAAAATGGCTTGCAGCTGGCTTCAGTGTGGGAGTCATGCTGCTAGTGCAGCCTGCATGCTCCCAGACTGCTCTCTGAGGCCTGGCTTCTGCTGCCCTGCTCCCAACTGCAGTCGGGAAAGACAGAGCCAAGCTGCTTCCCCTCTTGCTCCTTCCTAATTCCTTGTGTGGACAGTCCTGTCCCAAGGGGATAGCACTGGCCAACTGCTTCTATCAAATATGGGTACTGGTGATAGCCTTGGTCAGACCAGGTCATATCTGTTCCCTTTATCTGCTTTCCTGTCTTTTACCTTCTCCACCTGGATTTGTGCTCATAAAGAAAACAGTAATTTCTTACTGTGTGTTTTATTCCATGCAGTCTGTGGAGTCACACAATTTCTAACCAAATGAGAAAAAAGATGTAGCTCAGATCAGTCCAGATTGTTTAGCTGGTATAAACCCTCATGCAGTTTTTTCACCCTTTCTAAAAAATTCCATTTATATCCAATGCAACAGCAAAAAATAATCTGTTTTGAAGAAAAGGCAAAATATTTTGATGCCTTGCTCTGTCACTGTGAATGCTTCATGAGAGACATACAAACTTCTTGTGACTCCAAAAAATTTATCTCTTGGGTGCTGATTTTGGGGTGGTACCATTGGGTGCAGCTCCCTGTCTCGGCAGCCAGCACCCACTCCCAACACAGTGCCAGGTGGTTTTCCCATGACCAGCCAGGACAGGGGGCCGCCTGCAGGAGTTTTGGGGGGCTTTGGGTTACTCAGTGTGCTGTCCCTGCACAGCCCTGCTGCAATGCATTATCAGGGCAGAGCTGAAGATGGCAGCAGGAATTTGGTTTCTCTTCCTGTATTTCGTCTCCTTGGGAAGCGCAGCTGTGAGAGGGGCTGCGATTTAATTGCATTGTTCCTGGGGTCACTGCAGAGAAGGAAACTTTTCTTCCCTTGCATTTAACCCTATTTCATGCACAAGGAACACTGAAGAAACCCAGAAATCTCCATGCGAGTCTTGAACTAAGGCGACACCTTCTCTAGAAATCCCCCATTTGATGCAGGGACACAGGCTGTAACCCCAGACTCATGAGCTGCCTGCACGCCTGTGCTCCCAGACAGACGGACATCTCCATGCCATCTCCGATGGATTTCAGGAACGGGCACCATGTGGGTTTGTAGTGCACAGCTAGAAAAAGAAACAAAATGAAGACAAATCTGTATTTACATGCTGGATGCCTTGCACCCCCACAGGGCTGATGGGCGAGGGGCTGGTGGCAGGTGGCTGGGTAAGGGGCACTGGGGCAGTCAAGGCCGCTGGGGCTGAGGCTTTGCCTGCTTTGTCAAGGGGGGAATCATGCCATAAGATCTGCTTGTATTATGGCAGTAGGCAAAGGAGAAATGCCTGGTGCTCTGCCAAGTTTGCAGTCGTGAGTACTTGACTCTCAAGCCAACAAGAGAGAGGCCAAGGAAACAGCAGGAACTTTATTCTACATCTTAATTTATTGATGTTTCCTTAATCCTCTCACAGACCTCATCTGTTTGAGAAATCAGGTTCATATGTCACCTGTAATGTCTCCTTCCAGACAAATAACACCACAGCATCTGCAATTTTCATAAGTGTGTTGCACTTTGAAGAAGAAGATACATGGGACACTTCAGCAGAGATTGCTTTTAAGTGCTGCAGGATTTGTCTCATCAACATGAAGGTCTATCCACTGTACAGTGCATGTTGGTATTAGTTTCAAGTTGCTCAGATGCATCAAAAGCAGAAGAGCCCATTGCTCCAGGCAGGCACTGTCAGCTGATGCATTGCCCAGATCCTCATTTAGGAGGCAGAAATTGAGAGGAGGCTCCAAAAACGGAAGGAAAAAAAAAGAAGAAAAAAAAATAGCAACCCTGTAAACTTCACATAATTTCCTGGGTTTCATTCATTTTACTGTAATTTTACACACGTATCCACATTAAGAGCTTATATTGCCAGAGAAGCACTCAGGATAAGTAATGTCACTCAACGAGTCACAAATGGAAGCCATGTCAGCTGGCATTGCAAAATGGATCTATAACTGGCTTTTTGTCCCTCAATTTGACATGATTTAATTTGATTTCTGTGCTTTATGGCTGGGAGGACGATGCTTGCTGTTCACCCATTCCCTCCATGCACCCAGGCTTGATGTCTTCTCCTCTTCTGAATATCCCAGCTTTTGAAGGTAATGAGTGTCTGAAAGGGCAGTGCATGTATTTCCTGCCTGAACTGATTTGTAAAGCAGTAACTGGGAGAGGGAATTTTTTTATCTGTCCTTGCTGACATCCCAGGATAACTGGCATCACTCATGCCAGCCCTGAATTTGGAGATCATGGTGAAACTGCATTTGTAATAAAAATGAGTGAGGTGTTTGGGGTGAATTATGGAGACTTGCAAGAATTTACCGCCACAACATGGAGCTGTCAGTGACAGCAGTGGCACCGGTGCCACTCCAGGTTGCTGCTGCTTGGAAGCCTCCTCTGCATGTTTGTTTACTCACTTAGCTCTACCACAAAACCTGCCATGTCAGTGAGCTTCTGTGGCTTCAGTGGGATCAAAGCCGGGACTTATAACAATAAACTGTCTGTATAATCTTGGAAGATGCTACTCGGGCGAAGACAGAACCATCACTTAATGTACTATATCTGATTTAGCAAGAGGTGTTGCATCCCTGTATCACATACAATTAATATCAAGATAATCATGCACATATAGCAGAGAGCAAACACGTTCGGCTTTGTGGACACAGTGTATTAAGGTTCCTGCAGCCAGGTGAGGTGCTCCTGCTCTCGCTGCCAGTGCAAAGGCTGCAGCTGTGATACACCACGTGCACCTGAAAGATGGGGATCTTCACAGCTCATCCTGACCGGAGGCCAGAGCATCAATGTATGAAATCCATTTGCTTTAACATCACCTCTTCCCCTCTGTTTGTGCCGGTCACTGCAATTCCCCACCCCTGGAGTGCAGCAGTGAGCCCCTGGCTCCCAGCTCTCAAGTCAGCGCCAGCTGTGCCACAGCTGCTTGCAGGCCATGTGTTGGTGTGGTGTGCAGGGCATGGGGCCAGCCATGGGCACAGGGGGGCTCTGCACTCACCTGGGCACTGCTGTGTGTCACACACACACCTATGTGTGTGCACACGGGTGTTTGCAAGCACCGCTCCTCTGAACTGACCCCAGCCAACAGCACTGGCAGGGTAAATCTGTGCTGCCAGTCTAAAACCTCTCTTACTGCTTGCCACATGCAGTGCTCTCCCTCTCCTGTGCTGCGACAGGGTGTGGCTATGAGCCGTGGACCAGCTGTGGGTCCCAGCAATGGCGGTTTTGGCATGCAAGGAGCTCCCAGAGCTGCTGGGGTGGAAGGCACTCCATGAAAGGAGAGACAGATGATCATCTCTCATTTTGCTCATCCCACACACACTCATGTCGCTAGCTCTGTAAACAGCCCCAGGTAAGCTCTGTTCTGACCTTGCCAGTCAGGATTTTAGGAAGAAAACATTCTACCTTTGTGCCCAGGCCACCCACCAGGCCCCCACACTACGCACCCATAAAATTTGGGCAAAATTTACTGCTGGCTGTGGCAGTAGCAGGGCAGACAGACTCCTGTCATGACCCTGGTGGGTCACTCATGGCTTCCTGGTACCCTCTTTCCTTGCTGCATTACACTTGAGTCATGAATATATGTATTAACTACAGAATAGTCTTAAGCAAACATTTATCTTGCGGAGCAATGGCTGTTGTTAAAGACACCGGCGATGGATGTCTAGGAAAACAAGCCCATTTGAGCATAGCACTGGAAATGAGGATGTCCTTACAATAATTTTTTCTTGGGTTAACAGTTTCCAAATAAGCAGGTGAAATGGTCTGAGGTGATTAAAGCAATAGAGAAGATTAGTTTTGTTATATGTAATCACCTTTGCTTCTCTTTTATGTGTGGAGTGATTTTCTCAGCAGGATGTGTTATCTATTTTAGGGAATGCTAGTCTTTTTGTTATTCCTTTTTCTTTTTTTTTTTTTTTTTAATGTAAATCAGCTTTTTAATCTTTTTGTGTCAATTTGATAGACTGTAATAGCAAGTCTGTTTGGTAGTAGATTCCCCCCTTCCCCAAGCACTTCTTTGCCTTTAATTGCCTTAATTGTCCTAATTTGAATAAATCTGGGATCATACCTTGGCTTGTGGAAATTTGCTGCATATCTGCGGTGTTCTGCACGGAGCCACTCCTTCAGATTCCTCTGTCACCTCTCACGGGTGTGATGGCAGGGGACGGGGAGAAGGTGGAAAACCCAGGTGGTACCTGATCTTGGCAACGAGAGGGTACAAGTGCTCCTCTAGGATGGGCTATATCTTCATCTCAACTCTATTTCACTCCTGCTTCTACAGTGAATGGACACCTCATCCTGCTCCCTGTCTGCCCCCATCTTCTCAAAGAGAGGAAGTTTTGGGTTAAATGAGGCAGACCTCAAAACACACGTGCCTTTTTTGACTGTTGCAACTTCTAGCAGTACATGCAGTGCTGGGGCACTCGCTTCTGCAGGATTTCCTCTCCTTGTGCCTCAGAGGAAGGCATGGATTTAAAGTGCTTATTTTAAGTGACAGAAAGCAGTAGCGGCCTTTTTCAACAGTGTTTAGCTCTGGCGCCCCCAGCACTCTCCTCGTTTTGGAGGGAGGATGCTCACAAGGGATGCTCCTGTCTGAACCCCTGTGCTGCCCAATGCCTCGGGAAGCTGCAGACCTTGAGCTGTCACTCCACTTTGGATCACAGACAGCAAGAAGGGAAAGGTGTAATTTGGCTTCCTTGTGCATTTCATTGGTGAGCTGAGATAATTTTGCCCTGGCAAAATACGTATCTCCATCAATCCCTAGACCCTGGTGGGGCATCCTCACTGAAAGATGCAACAAGGAGATAATGCCTCTGTCAATACGGGATCTGTTCATGGTGGTGTGTGAGCTGATACAGCCTGTCAGGTACACAGCAGGGTGGAGAAGAGCCTGAGAAATTATTCCTTATAGATCACTTGGAAAACAGTCCCTGGAGCAGCCCAGATGAGAAGGGCTCCCTTGGGAGCACTGGGAAATGAGCATTCATCTGTCAGGGATGTCTTCAGGAGGTGGAGACAGCCATGGGCTGCCTCCTGTGCTCCCTGGCCCAGACAGGGGGACCTGCGGATGGTGATGGCTCCCTGCATTTGGGGTGCTGCCTGCACTGGGAAGCTCCAAAATCAGTGGGGAGGTAGAGAGGGGCTTTATTTCCAGGGAAATTGTGCCCAGAAGGCACAGGGCAGCACAGAGGAGTCAGTCCTCCTCACTCAGTCTCTCCCCATGACATCCAACCTGAAACCTGCCGGGACTGGGGGGAAGTGCTCTTCTAATTAAGCTGCCACGGGGACACTTGCCAGCTCTGGGGTCACTGCCCTGCTTGCATAGAGAAGTTAAATGTTATTGGGAAGTAAAGAAGGAAAACATTAGATGATTATTGTGGAGAAAAAAAGGTTACAGCAAAGAAAGGAATTAAGGGAAAAATAACAAGTTGACCATTATTAGGGAGGGAGATGCAAAGAGATAGCGGGGGGAACAAACATCTAGTACAGTATATTAGACTTGGGTGCGGATGTAAGTATAAAATGCTCCACAAGTCCTGTAATTGAGAAAATCCATCAAATGTCCTGACAGCTGTTCCAGCATTTCCAGAAGCGATAAAACTTGAATTTATTTCACTTCTGGAAAGGGGGCAGTATCACCTTCTGGCGGCTCTAATGAAATGCCATAAAATTTGAGGAAAAACTGTGCTGTAAAGTAATAAAAAAGGGCAGTCGGCAGCGAGTTGTTTGCTGAAACACTGTCATAGGGTCTGTGGTGGGGCGGACCTGCTCCCACTGGTCACAGCACCCAGGCTGGGGGGATGCTCTGGGCCCTGGCCCCGTTCTCTGCAGCCACTGTGCTTTCAAGTGGCCAGAGCAGAGCAGGGCTGGCTCTTGGCCCTGGTTGTGAGGCATGGAGGGTACAGGATAACCATGGCTTGTGCCAAGGCTCAGGCAGGGCTGCAGAGGAGCTGGGAGAGGCTTGCACGGCACCCACCCATTGCTGGCCGGCCCCAGCACCTGGGCCCATTCAGAGCAGGGGAGGGTTGCAGAGTGCAAGCACTGAGGAAATAGTTTTAATTTGGGTTTTTTATTAACTGTGTCATTTGGTGACAGGAGAGAAGGTCATTGCTGTTTACCTCCTATGGTAGCTGCTAGGCAATAAGCCTGTTTTCCTACATAATTCGTTAATTGAAACTAAATTTGTAATACAACGTTTAAGTTATTTGAAGGTTCCTGGACTCTGTAATTTAACCCTAATTTTTTGGCAGGAGAGCACACCTTTTGCATACATTTTTCTTTTTGGCTCACCATAATTTCTCACATAATTGCTGAGACAGTTTTCTTCCATTGCCTAATTTTGTGTAAATGCCGCAGGCACCTCGGGAGCCACTGTTACTACCCCCAGCTGGCAAATATTATGGATCTAGGTAATATATTTAAACAAGAGTGGGAGGAGACATCTAAAAATAGAAGGGAAGGAAGAGCAGTGCTGGCTGTGCAGAGGGGCTCCTTTCCTCTTCCCCACCACTGTTGGGGTGCCCAGTCACACCTTGTTTTCCCTGGGGGACACAAGGGGAAAGTGGCCAGGAAAGCAGAGCAAGAGTCACCAATTTGCTCCCATTCAAAGGTTAGTAATGAAAAATCCTCCATGGCAGATGTTAAAGCTTTGGATGAGGCCATAAGGATGACCTGGCTAACACGTCCCAGTCATTATGAGTGGTAAAACACTGTGTACTGCTGGTTTCTGCTCTGTGAGACCCTGTCTGTGCCCCGGCACTGTGGCCATGGCCAATGTTGGGTTTCCCCCAGCATCTCCCACTCTTGGACACCTCCTGCGGCTGATGGACCTTTTGGGGGGTAACTGGGACAACTATATGGGATGAGACTATATGACTTTGGTCAGACCGGGGTTCCCAGTAGCTCAGGTAAAGGATGAATTATGGGATTCGTGTGGGAGTAGGAGTCTGCTGGAAGGGGCTCAAATTGAGGGAAGCATCTCATTGCCATTGTGCAGAAGGTGCAGCTGCTCGTGCTCCACAGCAGGCTGAGCACTTTACACCACAAACCAGAAAATAAAGACAAAAAGGTGATCTGTGAAAGGATTATGGAATTCCTAAGTGGGTTTGTCCTTTCACACACATTGGTGTATATTGGCCAAATTGGAGAGGCTGAGCTCTGCTGATAACCTGTGTGCTTTACTCTGTGTTCTCAGCCTGAGTCCCTGCTGCTTACAGGGGTGTTGCAATGAGCAAGGGAATGATTGCTTTCAGACCATCATGAGAATTCAAAGCCCTTTCCTCCCAGCAGGCTGCTCACAGTCTCCATTCTCTTGCTTGGCAGTGTGTGCAGCAGGAACCAGAGCCATCCTGTGGCGTCCGACCAGGTGCCACAGACATTTCCTAGACTGCTTATGGAAAAGGGATTTGTCCACAATGAGTACTTTGGGGCAGCCCAGGACTTCCAGTAGGAGTTACTTGAGTGTTAGGGAGAGGATTTCCCAAGGCTTAGGTGACAGTGTATTAGAGGCTGATGCTGAAATACCCTTTAGTGGGGCAGAGCAAACCCCTTTTCAAGGAACGGCGCTGGCACTGCATGGGGGGGAAACCCAGCTCCTGCCCAGCCGTGGGAAGGATCCTTCTGATTAACCCAAAGTCCAGATTTCTACATGAGGGTTCCCATGGCAACCAGGCTGCATAGATTAAATATTTTAAAATATGGAAGTGATGCTGGTGTGTGAGGTGAATGCAAGAACTTTAAGGCAAGTGGTGTCTCTCTGTTCCATCCCCATGGATGGGCTGTGGCCCACACTGTTGTCCTGCAGCCCAGCCACTGCCATCTCACCTGGCAAGGCTTCTCCAGGCTGGGAGCAACCACCCTGCCCATCACTCTGCCCATCATCCTGCCCATCAGCATCGCTGCCCGCAGCCTCTGTGGGACATCCCCTCTCTCCAAATGATTTTCCACATGAAAAGCTTCAGGACATGAGGCCTTCCCCTTTTGACAATTGCTTCCTTTGCTACCAGTGCTGAAAAGAAAGGTGGAAAATGCAATTTAAGTGCTGAACAAACCTTCCCCAGGTCTCTGCCCAGTGAAACATCATTTGTGGAGAACTCCAAAGTAGTTGCCAATAATTTGGGGGTGGTGTAGGGGGGGAAGTGTGGGAGCAAAGCAAAGAACACTCCTGACTTGCCTTCATTGTACAGCTGTTGGAAAGCCCTGATCAGTGAAAAGCAAATGCTCTGTGGGAAGTGATCAGTTTAATGATATTTTGATGGAAAATTTCTAATCCACTAGAAAGGAGTAATCTGCTTTGACCTTCCTTTGTTTCTGACATACTGTTCTACACAGAGCACATGGCTTGGGTGGCACTAGCACTGCTCACTGTGCACAGGTTATTCTGCCAACTCCAGCAGTACCCATCCTGTGGTAAACCAAAAAACACTGCTTGCAGCAACACAGGATCTTTGCTGGGAGTTGCATATTTCAAGCTCAGGGTAGTCATGTCTTTTCCCACTAGTCAACGTTAATTTATTGATCCAGCAATTGAGTAATAGTGGCAATACTAAAGGAAGGCGGTGCCAGCATCGGAGCATCCTCAGGGAGGTACAGATGGCCTCTCCAGACACAGCGGAGGTTTAATGGCACCACAATTTCAGCTCCCGTCTTTGGAAAAGAGATATCTCATCTCTGAAATGACTGGAAAGTTAGGGAAGTTGAGTTTTTAATGGCACCCACCACACCTATATCCACTTCTAACATTTCAGCCTTGTCTCTAAGGCAGAGTGAGGCTCATTAGAGCCCTTTTTCTAATTAGCTGCTGCAAACAGATTTTATTTTATAAATGCCTGAATGTAAAGTTATTTGTGTACCTAATTTCTTTTTTATGTAACATTTATTTTTAAGTGTAATTCACAAAGGCTTCACATTTATAATTCTTTCAGGGGCATTACAACCAGCGATGCACATTTATTACAACCCCTTAATTTGCCGCATTTTATTTCCATATGCTTTTGAATTGCTATTGAGCTTGTTTCATGCTCTTCCCATCGTTAAATTGTATTTTTTTATTGTACATAAATGGTAAATAATTGATACCTGCCATCTGGTGCTAATCATCCTGCCAGCCCTATGTCTCCACCCTGTCCTTTCATTTCTTGCTAGTTCTCCCCCATCAGTTCTTCCCCTTTCCCAATTTTCTGTGCATCTTCACCCCTTTGCTCTGCTCCCTGGAGGTGCTTGCAGTGATGTGGTGCCAAGAAATGCGCTGCCCTTCATCTCTGCTCAATCCAAACACTCCTGACACCTTTCAGCGGAGGCAATTCCCCTAGGGATACTCAGTCTGCCATCCCTGCCCAAGCTCTCCTCATCCTCACGGTCTGTCCAGTCCCATCACCCAGGGATCACTGCAGACCCCTCAGTCGGAGCCACTCTGCCCCAATAGCGCTGGGCTTTGCAGCACATCTCCTGTGGTGCCCATGTGCCCCATCGCTTCCTTGCCAGCATTTCCTCCTGCATTAGACCCCTGAGAGATGAACACTGAACTGCAGAGATGGGTTTCCCTCAGTAGAGACTGGGCTGGAAAAAAAAGCAGCCAGACATTAGAGGTTAATGGCAGCAAACCTCCTGGGCTGGTGGCTTCAGAGAGCAGCAGCAAGCCAGAAGCCACAGTGACAGGATGCTGTGACCACCTCCTGCCCTGTCACAAAGTTCCTCTGACCCCTGAGATTGCTCAGCAGTGAGTTACATAGGCTATGTACTCTAAAAACCACATTTGTAAAGTATCCAGTTGCAAAAGTCAAAGTAGGAACAGCCCAGAGCTGCTTAAAACCAGGGACCACTTTCCATGAGGAAAGCCATTTCTTTGTCTTAGCCTGAATAAAGTCTTTCTAGACATAAATAAAACCTCCTTGAAGGCAGATTCTTGGGATGAAGAATGCCTGTCTAAATGGTTAAAAGTTCGTCAGCATTGTGAGTAACCGAAAACAAGGCTTTAAGATGGGGAATACTTGGGAAAATTAGGAGCCAGCATTATTACCAGCCCAGCCGATAATAACAGCTGGTGCTGTGCAGATATGTTACCATCCGTGCTGAGCTAATTGTTGATAAAATCCTAGGAGTTCTAATTAGCCCCGGTGGGACTTCTCGTGCCGCTAAAACGAAGCACATGCCTCCCTGTTTGCAGGGGAGAGCTGCAGGGCAGGGGATGGCCCAGCACCCTCAGGGTACAGGGTGCAACCCGGCAGTGCAGCCCCTGTGGGCAGTGCTGCCCCCAAAGGAGGGAATGCTGGAGGTATTTGAGGGGATTGGGAGTAAATAAACCAGTGCCTCCCACCTGTCCACATGATGGCCAAAATGGTCTGTTACAGGACAATTTTTCCCTTGCCAGAGCACAAGCCCTCCTGCTGCTTTTACTGCTGCAGGACAAAGAGGTTTTGGGGTGTTGTCCCTGAGCATCCATCTGTCCATGTGCCTGTCCTATAAGACAGGAAATCAGCTGAAGGCTAAAAGCATCCCTCCTGAGGGACTGCTGCCTGCAGTGTATTTAGTAAAGAGCCAGGCTCCTTTCCACACTGCCTGTATTTTAGTGCGCAGGGAACAGCCCTACTCAATGTGCCTCGAGCAACTAACACCCAGAGAGACACAGATGGGCTTTACTCTGTCCTGAAACCCCCTTTTTGGCAATCTTGCTTCGCTGGGGGACCGATCAATCAATAATTAAAACACAGGATAATTAAAATCTCATAAAAATTTTCTCTGAGTCCTCAAAGTGAAATATATTGGTTTGTCCACTTGCTACACTGCTTGTCCTGATTTTGTGATGTCCCCCCCACACACAGTGATCTGACCACAGTTTCCTGCTGCTGTGAAGAGGAGGAGCTGACAGCCTCCAGGAGCACCAGTCGCC
Organism: Pardalotus punctatus; assembly: GCA_013400915.1. Classification (NCBI taxonomy): domain Eukaryota; kingdom Metazoa; phylum Chordata; class Aves; order Passeriformes; family Pardalotidae; genus Pardalotus; species Pardalotus punctatus. Next base: position 501,619 of record VZTX01005503.1, read on the forward strand.
AGCAGCTCCCTCCGGGGCCCTGATGCATTTCCAGCAGTGGTTGCATCATTTGCAGCGTGCCGGGATGTGCTCATGTGTGTGCATGCCAGCTTTTGTTTGGGAAACAGGGCACTTTTAGTGACTCATATCTACCAGAACCTGGAAGTCCTGGGTCCCTTTGTAGCTGAGTAATGCCCCCAACCAGTCCTGACCAGAGTCACTGTGAGAGTGCAAAGTGAAATCCAACCGTGACACTTACCTGTTTACTGCCAGGTAAAAGGTGACCATTCTAAGAGCTGAACTTGTAATATAGGCCTTTTATAATGTGTTCATAAATCCAGTGATGACAATAAAATGGCAGTTTTCCTACAGAAAACACACACCTTTTCCAGGCATCTAAGGGTTAAAGCACATCAAGCAGACTTTGAACCCTGAAAGAAAGCCTCTCTGCCCAGGGACGATTTCTTGGGCGAATTCAGGCCTCTGACACACTCTAGTTAAATGGCATTCATTAGTTCAGAGGAATTTCTTTAGAGGAAAAGCCCTGTGCTGGAGCCGGGTGCTACCAATGTGTGATTAATAGCAAGTGGTGGGGTCTGCGCTCGTCAGCGAGGGGGGATGGTGTAGAAATGCTCTTTCCTTCCCAAATGTCTTTGGCACAAGCCTCGGCAGGTCTTTCTAAGCTTTCCCTGAAATCACTTGTGGGATTAAAAAAATGCTGCTGCATCTAGAGCTGTGTTTACGGGAGCAGGTGAGACGCAGCACTGACATTTCGAGGTTATCCAAGCAAGACAGTTCCTGACTGTAGCTTTTCCTGGTTGCTAATGCTGGCTGCCAGGCCACATCCCCTGCATCCCCCAGGCACGCAGGGGAGCAGGCTGCAGGGTGGGGTGTTGCCATCCTCCTCCGGATGCCCGGCCACTCCTGCAGGTCCCCCCAGGAGCCGGGGTCCCTGGGGGCGCATCTGTGTGCCCTGCAGCCTCCGCATCCCTGCACGCCAAGGGAATCTGAAGAAGTGGCTGTCACTGCCAGAGCTGCTGGTGCCCAGAGCTGGCACTGAGGCTGCTGCCGCGTCCAAATCCTCCCACGCCCCCGGCGAGGCTTCGAGGCTGGCACGGTACCCAGCGGCTTCGCGGCAGCGCTCGCGGGGAGGGGGGGACGTGCCGGCTCACGGGCCTGAATTTTCTCACTTGCGTCTGATGGGCTAATTATTATTGATTGACATTCTTGGAGTTTTTGGGGCACTTTGGGGAAGTGTAGAGTGTGGGAAGAGGAATATGTTGACAACTTTTTCACATAATCCTTTCCAGCCCCCTCATTTTTCAGTCAGCCATGGAACGAATCCAAATATCTGGGATTTTAATGAAATTAAAAGCAAGCGGACCCAAAATCCCTTGAAAAATACAAAAACCCCATACATAAATTGCTGTTTCCTTCCTTAAATTGCTGTTTCCTTCCTCTCCAGCCCCCATACCACAAGGCTGGGATGGATATCCAAGGCGGTTTGGTGATGATGTAGGGAGGCTGCCCTGGCCCTTGCTCCCAGCCCCACACCAGGGCAGCTCTCCTGGACCCATGGCACTGCATGGCCACCTTGCTTGGGTGATCAGGTGGTGTTTGGTGTGAGTATCTTCCCCTCCCTCCATGGTCTGCCACCAGGTCCTGTGATAATGACTATTTATGTGACAGTCCTGTCCCCACCAAGAGCTGCATGCCATCCTCAATCCTGTTCCAAGGGAAGGTCCAGTACCCCTGTGTGTGGAGCTGGCTTAAGCAACATTTCAGGAGTTCTAGCTGCTGGTGTATACTTATCCTAAGTCCTGAGCAAAACCCCACCAGGAGCTGGCCCTCAGCACACGCTGTTCAGGATTCCCAAAGAGCTTTGAGCATATTTGTCGCAGGAAAAAAAAAATAGCTCTTTATATTAATAAGTAACAGTCTATTTTAGCTTAACTGAACTGAAGAAAGCAATTTGTATGGCATGTGCCATAACAACGCCGTTAAAGGTGGACAAGGGACAAGGGACAAGCAATCACATTCTGCATACAGGAGCATGGGCACGTGCAGCCTCCACCTCAGCTGCTGGAAATGCACTCGCACAGGTTTAACCACTGCTGTGGGAGGTAACTCTTGTACTGCATTATGAACGATGGAAACTGTTGTACAGTAAATACATAACTGGCAAGCTGGATTTTAAACAAATTTTCCTTGGAAACAGCAAACCAAACTGCCTGCATGGCTGGGAGCATCGCTGCTTTCTCACTGCCGTGGCTGCTGGCGCCAGGCAGAGCCAGCATGGCGACATCTCCAAAAGATGCTCCCATTGCGTGATAATACTGCGAAGGTACAATCCAGACACAGCTGGAGCTCTGGCTCCTACAAGATATTCAAACCTCAGCCTGCAAACACAGACTCTTTCTATTTTCTCCGGGCAGCTTGCTTAGCCTTTAGGCTTCCTGGGTTTTGAATTGATTCTGCCTTTTGAGTGGGAGTTTTAAGAAAGAAAACCCCAGCAGGTTGAAAGCAAAGGAGCCGGCTGTGCTGACTAACCTTTTTGATTTAAGGCAAATGTGGGGAATACTGAGGGGAGAAGCAAAGCCTGTGCTTTGTGAGCAGCGCAGCAGCAGTGCAGCACGTGCTTAAAATGGATCCCGATACCTGCCATCCTCAGCTCAACATTATTAATGTTCCTTAACCTAAACAAGACTGGACAGGAAGATTTTTCCCCAGCATGGATTAGTGAGTCAGGAAAAAAACGAAATTCAGCAGAAATCCTCTTAGTCATTTTTATCGGGGGTAGATTTTCACATCTGAATCTCAGCTGCCAATTTGCATGGATAATCTCAGATTAGCTTTAGTCCATGGTTAGGTTTTTTGTTTCCCCCTAAATAAGCCCACTTTTGCAGTGACAAAGGAGGTGAACAATTCTTTAGGAGAACGGCTGTGACATCTAAATAACAATGATAAAAAAGTCCGTCTAAAAACGAGCAGCTCGGCACTTTCGGCTCCCCCCTCTTCGCTATGCATTATTCATGGTAGACAACAGGACCAAATGTGTATGCTCCCTGTGCAATTACCAGGAGAACATATTCAAAGACATATGCTAGTGCCTCTTAGTGAAAGGAGATGTGCAAGTACCCATTATTTACTAGGCACTGTTATAAAATCTGCAAGTTTGACTCCAAGGTTGCAGCTTAATTGACTCCCCCTGGTAGCTCTTGTCATCCATCTAATTCAAGCCATGCGAAAGCCTGGTTGCTGTTTTGTGTGTGTACAATACACTGGCTGCTTTGGCACATGCTGGTGGAAAAAATGTGGTTTGCATCAATTAACCTTTTTAATAGCAAGGAGAGTGGCTGAATGACAGGGCTTCTGAGAAGCGTGTAAAACTTCAGCATGTCACTCACAGCAAATCATCACTGAGGTCATCTGTGTTATCATCATGGCTGCCTTTGGCCCTGCTCCCCCCAAGCACAGAAGCCTCGGTAAGGATCATCTGCTTGGTTTTATTGCCTTCTTGATCCAATAAATGTATTTCCTGTGAGAAAACCCTTCTGTGGGATTTATTTAAATCAGCCTCCCCAAATTCGTCTGTGCAAACTTCCTTCCTCTTCCTCCCACATGGTTTCTCTCTGTGTGCCATAAGCTTTAAGGATCTCTGCACTGCTTCCTTTCTGGATCACCTTCCCAGGCAAGCAGTAACCTCTGTGCATGTGGAAATAATTTTCCTCTGGTCACCCACAGCAGTCCAGCTCCTTTTCATCCCACAGAGCATCCCCTGAAGATGCATGACCCTTTAGAACTGGAGCACTGCGGGGCAGTGGGAATGTCCAAAAAAGGAAGGACAGCAGCTAAAAAAAGGTATGGGAAGAGACTACAATTCTGTTCCTTAACCAGTCAAATGAACATAAGAATCTGTATGGAAACCCTTATCCTAATTCTGTATAGGAACAAATTCAAATAAATAGGTATATTTTAGAGAATATATGTGGAATATACACACTTTTTTAAAAGCAGTCCAGCTTTCTGCAGTGCTTTGGAAGGTAAAGCATCACTTCCAGCTTGTCAAGACTGGGAGGAGTGACAGAAGCTGCGATCTGGTGTTCTTTCCATGCAAACCCTTAATGTGGACACGCTGCAGCACCGCAAAAGGGAATTGACTTCACTGCAAATGAAGCAAGGCCTTAAGTGCTTTGTTGAACAGCAGCCGAGCTCTTTGGTAATGAACAACAGTGACAAAAGAAATAAAGAAGCAAGCTGTGATAGCCCGATGTGGTTGCAGCGGAGTAGCTGTTCCGATGGCTGCTGGCGTGAGATGACATGTGAATACAGCCCATCTCCACATGCTGCTGCAGTCTTTCACCAGAGGCTAGTTTAAAAACCTTGAAGACTTGGCAATTAAGAGGTCCTCTAATTGAAACAGAACAACGGTAGCATTTTAATTGCCATGCAGCTCCCCTCCAGAGCATCGTGGTCTAGCAGAAATTCAAGGTTTCCACAAGAAGGTTTAAAAGCAGGCTTTAAAAATCATACAGAAACCACATCGTGTGTTTTGCCTCAAGAGCCATTTGAATCCTTGGGGAAGGGATTAGTTACTCCACAACACCAAGGCCACACATTGGAGTAGAAAAGACACGTTACTCCAGTGGGTGACGTGTCCTCGAAACCTTTGTGCTGGAGGACAGGGACACCAGCTGCAAGCACCAGGCAATTTAAAATGCATTTAACCATGTGCTGGAGCCCACATTGGAGCCTCCTTAAAACAAACCTCTGGCTGATAATGACTATCAGCTGGACAGGGACAGGGAAAACCCATCAGTGTTGGTGCCATGCAAACTGGGATGGCAGTGTTCTGATGTGCCCTATGGAGGCGATGCAGAAGTTCAAGTCACATCAAAGAAAAAACAGAACCAGAGGTGTGGATATTCCTTCTCATTAGCTGGCTTATCCTATCGTTTGGTGGCCTTGACACAGAATTCTTCAAGGAAGGGACATTCATTCCTCCTAAAATTCGGAAGAGGAACACTCCAGGTAGCACTTAGAGTGACAGTAAATGGGATTGCAGCAGCAATCTCACCCCAGGACAGAGTGTGGACAGGGACTCTTCAGGGAAGGAGGGAGATGCTGGAGGTGCTAGGAGCTCTGCCAGCTTCCCCTGTGGCGGGTGCCAGGGCCTGTGCTGGGCAGGAGCCGCTGGCAAGTAGATGTTGTAATATATTAATATACTTTTATAATTCCTTTCATTTCCAAGAGCCCCAAGACACAGCACAGCAGATAATCCTGCTGATTAGTCAAATCAAAGCTTTGTGAGCAAACCCCGCACGCTCTTTAGGGAGCTGTGCAACAAGAAATCAATGTATTGAAAGAGAACTCTCCACAGCAAGTGCTGCTGATTCACAGCCCTCATCTGCTTCCCATTTTGGGGTAAGTGACATCCAAGGAACAGTCATGGTGTTGTTTTCCATTATTAATTATCTGCTGGTCCTGGTCTGGATGGCATTTGAGATGTGAAAGACACCATCCCTTCCCCAGGGAGATGAGGACCAATGCAGAGGGAAAACCAAGGCCAGGAGAGGAGATTTCTGCTGTGCATCTGTGTGAGACACCCAGCCTAGGCTGAAGCAGCAATTGCATGTGAGGAACAAGTCTACAAAAAATGGTGAGCAGGTGTCTGGCACAATGGGGAGATGAAACACAGAACAACAGATGAAGAATAAAGGTCTTTTCCTCTAACCAAAAGCTGTAGGAGGACTCTAAAACCAGTCAAAGCCAAACCCCTCGCTGGGAGCTGGGCATTCACTGCTTGTTTTTCAGGAAACCCCAACGTCAGGTGCTCCTGCCTGCAGCTGGCTCCTGGGGCACGTTTCAAAACTGGGTCTTGGTCCTCCTTGAGGGAAACAAGAGTGCCAAGGGGAGCAGCACCCTGCAGGGCCCCCGACACAGTCCCCCTTTTCATCACACATGGGGAGGCTACACCAGAACCTTGTTTTCATCCCCCCTGGCCCTGGCAGCACTGAGGCAACCTGACGCTCGGCCGCGGGAAGGACCTATTAGATAATTGACTGCATCCCCTGCCAAGGCAGCAGGTAGTCTCCTGACAGAGGCTGTAACAGATATTAAACATACTGCTCTTGATCTCAGCAAAAAAAGGCCACTGGAGTATTTTTTTTTTTTTAACCCACTAAGTAAAAGCTTTCTAGCTCATATTAATTGGTTTTATCTGATGAAAACGGTACATTCATCATGGAAAGTCTTTTCTTTTTTTTCTCCCCCATTAAACTTTCGAAGAAATGTTTTAATTTTTTTAAGCTGTCATTGATTTTTTGTAAGCAAAAATGGACATGTTGAAGCAGAAAAAAATCCATTTCATTGTAAGCCAATTTTCATTTAAGAGAACACTTCAACATACAATTTCCAATTTGGTCTCATCACATCCTCCTTGTCCTGCTGTTACACAGGTCAAAACATTACCAGAGATTGATAAAAGTGCAAAAATGTGAGCTTGTTTTAGCAGTAATTGGTACTTTTATATTTGTTTCCAGACAGTTTTGTCTAGCTGCTTTTGTCTTTTTCTGTCAGCCCAAGAGAATAACACCCTCAGGTATTTGCATGTTGATGCCAGGCCCATCATGGGGAGATTTGTTTCTCTCCCATTTCTAAACAACGTCCTCAACCAGACAATGGAATATGACCTGTACTCAGGTGAGCAGACACCAGCACCACCACACCACCACACGTGATCAGAAAGTAATTAATTTCTCTGTTAAAATCAATCCCCTTGCTGAAACACTGCCTTTCCCACACTTCTAAAAGCCTTGGTGCTCTTGGAAGCCTTGCCCTGCTCTCACTTCCCAGCTGGGGGTGTGGGGGTTGAGGAGTGCTGTGGGGGGCATTGTGGGGTAGATCCAGGTCAGGGTCTGAAGCACATGGTCACCAGCATGATGAACTGCTCTGCACCAGGGTAACATCTTCCACTGGGCTTCTGAATATTGCAACAGCCCCTTGGTGCTGGCAAATACCAGTGGCAGTGCCAGTGCTCACCTTTGAGCCCTGTGAACTCCTTGTGGCCTCATTAGCCCCAAATTATGTCCAGCCGGGGCCGTGTACAAGCCAATCTCCAGCAGCCAGGGCTTCCTGTTGCCAGCTCAGCACCTCTGCCTGCAGCCTTGGACATATTTTGCAGTCGTGTCCATTTGGTACCAGCTGAAGGAAAAGAGGAAAAAGGTGAAAAGCAAGGAAACGGCTCCCGCATTGTTCATCTCCAAATGAGGGAGGGAAGCTGCTGCTCCAGCCTGCAGGGGCACCATCTGTCGTGAGTCAGCAACCAGCCAGATTTACTGCCGATTGATTAAATTAACATTTGTTATAAGCCAGGGAAGGGAGGAAGCGGGGAAGAAATCCTCTTCACTGCTCTTGAATTATTTATGCCCTGGAAGCCTCCATGCCATGCTCAGGGCATGCAGTGGAGACATGAGCTGCTGGTCCCCGTGCAGAGGGACAGGCTGGGCTACTGCAGGTCCTCCTGACCCCTGACAAATTATAGCAACACAGGGTGGTAGGAGGTGTGCAGGAGGTGCTACTCCAGAGGGCGTTTTCCTCCCATTGTTTTGGCCACGAGCTCTGTTTTCCCAGCAAGGAGGGATGGCTGTCAGCGCTGCCACACTCCTAATGCCTGCACTAAGTCTTTGTGGACTGGTGCAAGAGCGAGGGCACGTTTGTGCGGGCAGTACAGCCCGGGTGGCTTCACTCCACACCCCTGGCAGGGACCCAGGAGCAGGAGAAAAAAACCAAGCTGAATTCCTACCAGTTTGATGTACTTTTTCCCTAGGTGCTGGCAATGAATCTGGAGAGAGTCAGCTGGATGCCCTCAGATCTCATGGAAACCTGTCTTGGTGTGCAGTGTGTGCAACGCGAGGCACCGAGTTCAGGATGGGCTCGTGTTGCTCTGCAGGGGCTGCCTGGGCTTGCCGTGTGCCTGGCCAGGATGGGGAGAAAACGCGGTGGAACTGCCGAGAGATGTGTTACACGGGCCCTGCCTGAGCAGGCTGGATATGCCAGCAGAAAACATCCCTGCAAACCTGGGCACAGAGTTTGCCAGGCCAGCGAGGAGCAGGGACTGCGGGTCTTTTGTTCTTGTGGCTCACGGAGGATTTCAGAGCCAGCCAGCCCCAATGCAAGGCCTTGACCATCTATCTGCAGAGCTGGCAGCCTGCCTGAGTGAGAAATAAGGCAACTCTCCCCTTTCTCCCACAGACCAATGTCCTCTGCGCAAACACAGCAAGGATGCGTTTTCTTTCTGTTGGCTGAGCTGTTGTACAGGGATGAAGCCCCTTGTGTCCCCGCAGGGTGACGGGCAAGAAGTGTGCTCCCTGCAGTGATGGGGACACAGTGAGGACAGGGGAGCTGAGGGAGGAAAGGAAGAGTCACCAAGGGGTGAAGGCAGCAACAGGGATGACCGTGGGAGCAGTGCCACCTCCTGTCCTCACCAAGCCTTCCCAAAGCCCTGTCACTGTCTGAGCCTTTGCAAGGTCTCACCCCACAGCCCATGCTGGCATGTGAGTTCTCCTTGAACCCCCACAGACCTTCACAGCCCCCCCAGACCTCCCATGTTCCAGGCTGCCACACAAATCCCTGGCAACAGCCGGGCAGCCAGTGTGACTGTATCAGAGAATGAATTTAGGTATTTAAACTTCTTGTTACAGTCAGCCATCAAATATTCATAGTAACAAATAAATGAGAAGAGGAGGGGCAAGCCTATTGCAGGAGGGCTGAAAAGGGAAAAAACTTTTTATAGCCAGACCATTAAGTTATAAATCTGGATACGTTCAGGATTTATTTACCGGGTTCTCTGGATGTAAGCATGCCAAAGCCGCAGCTGCAAGCGAGGGCAGGAGGTGTGTGGTTTGTCCAGCCCTAGGATGAGAGTCTGGGAGGGTGGCAGGAGGAGGGAAGGCCAAGGAGGAGAGGAGGCTGGTGTTAGGGGTACAGGCAGAAGGCAGTGAAGAAATCAAGGAAAGGCACCCCTGCACAGCCTGCAAGAGGACATGGGGGTGCATGGCAGTGGGGGTGGCAGCAGGACAGATGTCCACTAAGCTGGGGCTCCAGGCAGGTCTCTCCCCTCTCCCTGCCCTGCTTTCTCCAGCTTCAGGATGATACAGTCCTACCTGCTGGGATTTAAGCTGAGGGCTCTGGTTGCTACTGCAGCACAGATGAAGAAGGTAGAAAAAGCTGAGATAGGGGCTCAGGCCACCAAGCCCCTTCCCACAGGTTCCTAAAGGTCCATTGCCCATGGACCATTTCCCACCACTGTTGTTGGGAGGGAAAGGACCTCTCTCCCCAGTTCCTGTTGCAAGAAACAGCCCTTCTATCCTGGTTTGTAATGATGTGGCTTGAAATATTGCAGGAAAAAAGCCATATTCTTGACATGATGGCATAAGACATGGCACAAGGGGGGTACCACATCTACTGGCACCAGCTAGAAGATGCCCAGGTAGCTCCTCCAGCCCCAAAGGGGTGGTCTGGGTTTCCCTTTCTTTCCAAGCAGCCTGAGTTCACCCTCCAGTACCTGGAAAAACACCATCATGACCTGTTCCAGCAGAGTTCCTGTTGCCAGGGAGAGGGCAGCACATGGAGGGAGCTGCCTGCTCCCTGCTCTCTGAGCCGCCGGCAGGCACGGGCACCCAGCAGGTGCACAGCAGCCCCAGAAGGTGCCAGCAGACTTTTCCCCATCACTGATAGGAAAAGGGGTAGGTGGTGTGGGAAGGCTGCTCTCTTGCCACACACCCCTCTCCCCATCCTCACTTTTCCTCAACGACAGTGCCCACTGAGGGGGCACTGGCTGGTGCAGGAACCTTGCAATGAAGGGGGGCCTTTGCAAGGCTTATTTGTGCACAAGGATTTTCCCTCAGCCAGGCCAGGATTTCCTAACCCTCTGAGGCCCATCACTGCAAAGGTCAAGGCATATCTCAGCAGCACACTGCTTCCGGCACGGTGAGCGGATGCCTGGACCCCGCTCCCTGTGGCCAGTGTGGATTCCTGGACAATGTCACTTCATGAAGTTCCAGGTTTTCTGTGTCCCAGGGAAGGTCAGAGGCAGGCCAAGGGGAGTTCAAGCTCTGATGAAGTTTCCAGTCATATTCTATTTTAATGTTGTGATCCTCCATTTGTTCAGTTCTTAAAGGTGACCCACAAAGGAAAGTACAATTTGGGCCCATGCCCAGCATTTGCTTCCCTGTGCTGAATAAAAAGACCTGGAAGTAGGTGTTTTTATAAAGCTACTTTTTGACGTTAGAAATATGGATCTTTGTTTTACCTCAAGACCCCGGGGAGGTAAAAAACTAGCCTATGGTGTTGTTACAGAAATGATAATGATGTGAGCTGAGCTGCTGTGACATGACTGGAGCAGGCTGTTTGCTCCAGTGTTTTTGTTTGTTTTGTTATTAACATCACTTAATTTCAATGGCCAGCTGACATTTTGGATAGAAAGCCTTTGTTGAAGCCTCAGCATCCTTCCTCCTTCTATGGTATATTCCATGGGCTCATCCTCCATCTGCTTCAGCAAAACATATCAACTATCAGTTCCATCAGCTAAACCAGCAAATGGGAAACATCTTTAACAGGTTTTTCCCTCCAGGACTTCTGTCACACAGAGAAGATACCTACAAGAGAGCAATCCAAATAAGAAAAACCCAGTCTCAGGCCCCAGGGCCCTCAGGGCTGCCATGGCTGTGCAGGGCTTTTTGCTCTTCCATGAGTCACATACAAAGAAGAGCGCTGTCCTCCCATAAGCACAGCACAGTCACCCCCTGCACCTCATTTCGGGGCAGGATTTGTGGCTGTTCTGCCATCAGAGACTGCTCGTATGAAGCCTGTACAACTTCATGCAGGCTTTTGTCTCGATCTGTGTGTGTGTCCTTGGGAGCTGCATCCCTGTCACTCCTGCACGGACACCCCCACCGCTCTCACCTTTCTCTTGTTTCCAGAGCCACTCTTAAGAGCTGGGGTCACTTCTGACCCCGGGTGCATGCCCATAGAGTTGACAGTAAAAGCACTTAGGGAATTTAATCACTCACAGAAACCCAGTGGCTGACACCACTCTTTGAAGCATTGAGGTTTTCCTTGCCATGGCCCCACTTTTCGAGCCCCTGCTGCTGGGCCAAGGCTGCTGGCAGCCCCCAGCGCCTGCCCTGGGTGGAGCATGCCAGGCGGGACGAGGGCAGCGGTGCAGGGCTGGGGACGCTGCTGGGGACGCTGCTGCGGCTCTGCCTGTGCTGAGTCACACCCACCGGAGGCTCCTGCGCATCCCTGCTGGAAAGGTACCAAGAACATTAGCATTGCAAGCCCAATCTCTGCAAAATAAGACAGCCTGATGGTTGCAGTAGCTCCTGTTACAGCCCGTGGCTCCCTGCCCTGTGTCCTCCAGCCATCCGTCCTGCCCCGGTCAGGCAGCTTCCCTCTGGTGTGCGCTGTGTGCCTGATGTTCAAAGCAACATGCTTGGGTCTTCTCCAAAAAAAGCCTGCAGACTTGGTCAGCTGCTTATTTACAGACTGCTGTTCCCCCTGCCATGCTCCTGTCCCCCTGCACAGCGATGGCTCCCGCCTTTTTGTTCCATTCCATGGTACTGCCTAGCTGCGGGCATCATGACATCCATGCAAGGACCAGACAGACACTAAAGAGGCCTTCAGCAACATCAGAGACTGAGATGTTGGCCTTTTGTCAGCCCTTACAAGCACAGGGGAGGCTGGGAGGGACTGGCCTGCACCCCACAAGGCTCACAGCCCATGAGGTCTCCTTTTCTTCAGCCACAGACAAGTGATTCATGGCTCTGTGCCTCCATTTCCTTGCCTGGGTGCCAGACAAGCATCCCTCCCTCTCAAGGCTGCTGTGACGATGGCTGCGTTTAAAACCCAAGGTTCCCGGACTCTATGGCAACGTGGCCATACAAACACTTCGGGCTGAGCCACCCTTTGTTTGGCGTTTCTGGAGCTCTGGTATGACTGATGAGCTCTCATCAGACCAAAACCATCTCGAGCAGGCTCTGCCGGGGCCAGGCTGCTCTTGACGCCAGTAAGTTTTGGACCCGGGCCCGTCTTTCAGAGGAGGTGAAGCCAAAGCTGCTTTTAAAGTGTGCTGCTTCTGCCGACAGCAGAGAGGACAGAGCAGGGTGCAGGCTCACGGTGGCCATGGCAGGATCCTCCAGGGATGGAGCTTGACCAAATCCACTCACTTTAGCTGGCTGACCCTTACCACCGCCTTGTCCCCGAGACCCCGGGGGCTCCTGGTGTGGGCAGCAGGCCTGGCACAATCCCTGCCCTGAGAGCCCCAGCTGTTTCTTAGGAAAATGTGGCTTCCTCTGCCCAGTTCCTCAAGCATCACCCATCATCCCTGCATGCCTTCCTTTCCAGCAAAGTTTCCTGAGGGGACAAAGTTACTGCCACCAAACTCTGCTGACAGCTGGGAGACTGAGAAGCTACAGGACCAGCTCTGCTTGGCATTCACACTGTGGGGAGACAGTGGAGAGACAAATTGCAAAACACCATGATCCCAAAGATGTCTCCAAGGCAATACTGCAAATACCAAATAACCAGCAGTTTAGGCTGTTCCAGAGGGTCTTTCCTTCCTGTTGGATATCTGAGAGTCTCCTTCCCAGTCTGAGTCCTTATTAGGACAAGGTGAAGGTCTGTGGACAGAAAGCAATCCATTGCCCATGGCATCTCCTCCCCAGCTTGCCCTTCCCATGCCCCAGGGCTCCTGACTGGCTCCTGCTCTCCCATTTCGGTCAATACAGGGCCCTCTCTGGGCTCTCCACCACCCCGAGGCTCCTGGGGCTGCCAAGCCACTGGCCCATTTCCCCGGGGTGCCAGCGGGGCAGTATGTGTCCGGGGAGGGTCCTGACCTACAAGGCACAAAGGAAGGGGAAGGCAGGGGTGCCATGGGACACCTGTGCAGAGTCAGGACTCATCCAGGACAGGCGCACAGAGCTGGCCTTCAGGCTCCACATGCCCAGGCCAGACGGACAGAGCCTCTGTGGATGCTCCATGCCTGCTGCTCCAGGTGCTCCGGATGAACTGGTGTTTGCCAACAGTGGTGCTCCTCTGGGCACGGCTTCCCAGCACCTGCTGTCCAGGCTGCTGGCTCTGGCTCTGGGCCTGCCATGTGCCTGGGGTCCTGCTCCAGGCTGGGGGGTGCTGGGCAGGATGGAGCGTAATTAACTGCAAATCTTCCTTCTCCCTGGATTTGTTCAGCTCCACTAGGTCTCCCTGCTGCTGTTTCCAGGCACTTCGTTGTCTCCCGGCTCCTTCCCGCTCACCTTCTTCCATGCCAGGGCTGCTCTCTGAATCCAGCAAAGCTGCTACATAGGTCTTACACTAATTTTAACAAAGGCTCTTGTTTACCCTGGGGATTTTGTTAGTGTCTCTGTCAAAGCTGCCTTTGAAAGCTTTGCTACTCATGCTCACTAATAATTTAGTGTTTGGCTTCTGCATGGCTTCCTACTGTTCTCCTGGCTCCACCAGTCTCCCTCCTGCTTCACTCATCTTTTTCCTCGTGCAGGTTGGGAGCAGGAACCAGTTAATATTTGATTTCCCCTCTTGACTGCCGTGTCTGGGAAGGATCAGGGATCAGATGCAGCCGCCCAAGGAGGGAGCAACAGACCCCCAGGGCTATTTGCAGTCCTCCCAGATGTCTGACTTTGCTGTCTTTGTCCCCCTTGATGCCTCATGTCCCCTGTCCCTCCCCACACCCACCCTCCCAAGGTCTGTTCTCCCTGTTGATAATCCATTATCTACATTTAATGCCTCACTAAAGTCCTCCCCTTTGTCTGACGGTGAAACCCGACCAGATGTGAAGCTTCTTCTGTTACTAATGGCAAATCCTTTGCAATAGCCGGTTAGAAAATGGGGAAACCTTTTCAATGAAATAAAAATTGAAACACTGGGCTAATTTTCGTTCTGTGGGCCTCATCCAGAAGCAGGTTTTGTTTGGCATTACTTTTATCTTTTTATAGAAACTCACTGTTTAGAACTGTGGCTCAGAAGATGGGTTTTTTATTGTCAGTACTCACACCACTAGACGTTTCCTTTGCTGCGCTGGTGTAGTTACTATTGCTCTCATGGTCCACTTATCCCTGAAAAAAAACCAGAAAGGGAACAAGGGATGGAAGAAAAATAATGCAAATATTCCGTTATGTGTTCAGACTTCAGAAAAGTGAGGCCACCAGTAGCATTTCCAGAAACAAGATTGCCCTCTGTGCCTGCTGAGCACACCCAGATGGATACACAGATAGGCTCCAGGAAAGGGGTGAAGTGTGGCTTAAAGGCAGGTTAACCCTCAAACTGTGTTTTTATCGCTTGGCATCATTTCCAGAGTCCTTCTGCAAACCTCCTTGCTGCTTTCAGGTGTTAGGTTGTCTCACAGCGCCATGAAAATGACCATTAAAATACAGCAGTGGCAGCTGCTATGCAGCCGCAGAGCTTTGCAGCAGCAGCAGCAGAGCTGCAGCACCAACACAGCCCTTGAGGGCCCACGGACAGAGCCCTGCCCTAGTGGGCCAGTATCCCAATGGAGACCCCCAAGCTGGAGGAATGACAATAAAACATCAGCACATGGCCCTTTCTGGCGAGGCAGCCCTCGCACAGCATTTTGGTCTTGCATTTGGGCTCCATATGCTGGGATCTGCATTGGTTTTTTGCTGAGACAGGTGGTAAGAGTCGATCCCGGACCACAGAAGCCACAAGCATTGCCAGCAAGCTGGGAGAGAACTGTCCTCCTGACCAAATGCTTATTCCCATTACTACAGATGTGCCTATCTATGTTTTCCTTTCAGATGCAGGCACTCATTTTTGCAGCTAGTTAGAAATGCACTGACAAATGCCAGCCTGAAATGTTTCATCTCCTGCTCAATGAACTGTCACTGAACCAAAATAACAACAACAACAACAACAAAAAAAAATCACAAGGACATCCCTGCACTCTAGTGGGTCTGCCCAGAGCCAGGCTTTGAGAGCTTCCCAAACTCACTTATGACGTTCTTCCACTTGAGGGAAGTCTAGCTAGTTTTTAAGTTTCTGTCTAATTCAGAAAAAAAATTTGCTTTTAATTTCTGGATAAGTGGCACATCCTGTGAACTGGAAAGCTTGTGTACCAGCAAAACTGTGTGTTAAATCCATGGAGGTTCCTGTGTCCTGTCACTTGGCCTGAAGAAGTTGGTGAACTCATCTGATACCCCAAAGAGCTCAAACAATAAGCAAAATATGGAAAACACAGAGCAGCAGGAACACCTACACTGCCTGCGAGATTCAGTGGGAGCTGGTGCAACAAAGGTGCCTGGCTGTGACTACGAAGATGTCCTGGGGCAAGAAAAGCAGGCAGACAGGAAAGCTGTGAGGAATGGCTGTGGGGAAGTGCAAAAGTGAGCTGGCAAAGGAGGCTGAAGAGAGAAAAGAGGGAGAGGTGCAGGACCACACAGCAGTAAAACCAGCCCTGGAGTCATGAGCAAAGACATTTTTCCCCACGTGATTTTTCCCAGGCAAAAGGAAAATTTTTTTTGCGAAGGTAGAGGTTGGCAGTGGAAGTGCTTCCCCTTGTCATTGTTTTTCCTTTCCAAGCCCCAGGGCTTGCTAGGCACTGCCTTTTCTGCTCCCCACCATCACCAGCGAAAGGCAACCATACATAAAACGACTGACTTCAGTGAAGCCAGGGTTCACTGAACTACCTGGCTAAAGACTTTTGGTCCAGAAGGAAAGAAACTCAGAAAGGAAAAAAAAAAAAACCGGGAAGGAAAAAAGCCCTGGAAGGAAAAAACCCTGGGAAATGGTGACAGCATCTTTGCCTGGCTTTTACTCTGAAGGTGAAAGCAACAACAACAAATGCAGTGATAGGAACAACAGGATAGCCCTTCCTGGGCCTGCCATCCTTCAGTCCCCTCACCAAAGCCCACCGCTGGCTGTGTTGTGCCCTTAACAGCAGGGTTGGAGGGTCTCACAGGATGAGATGGGCACTGCTGGCTGCAGGGTGTCAGCAGGAGTTGCTCTTTCTTCCCCTTGCTTTTTGCATTTCCATGTTTTTTTCTTTCCTGGAAACTTTTGCTGCTGAGATGTCCTCTCAGCCAGCAGGAACAGAGCTATCCTGCACGCAACGGTGCCACCAACAAAAGGCACACATTGGGCATTGCTCCACCACTGCAGAGTGAAGAAAAGTAGGTCAGGAAAGTAGGTTTGATAGAGCCAAGGACTGGACTTGTCACCTCACTTGCCATTGGTGTGGGAATTGAGAACTGCCAGTGCCAGCCAGCGAGCAGAACAGGCAGTGTCTGGGATGCCAGGCAGAGCAGGCAGCCCCTGCCCTCCCAAAGCATGGCAATGGATGCAGCCCCACTGCTGCACCTGCCTCCAACAAAGGCTGGAGATCTCTGTGCTGCACTTGCCTGATTGATAAGCAAACTCCTGAGCCCAGGCTGAAGGCACTAATTGCAAATACCCACTGCTTTCCTCAGAGTGGCAGGACAGCCCTCCACAGAGTGGTGTGCCACTCCTCAAGGGAAGGGCCTGCCACTGGTCACTGACAGGAGACCAGAAATCACTGCATGGGGCCCCTAATACTGAAATTTGCCCCATCAGTGAGTCGGAAAATCACCCACCATGCTGCGGACTGCTGCAGCATAAGGCGTGCTCCTTTGTTTAACACACTTTCTAAAGGATGTGCTGCAGTCACCACACGTGTTTCTGTCATGCCCGCTCCAGAGGTCCTCTGAACATTTGGGGACGCCAGTTCAGTGCGCTCTGGGATGGGACTGGACTGTGCAGGTCAGGGCCGCAAAGAGGATTTCTAATAACCGAGACAGACAGGATGGGGTTAGCACACAGCAACTTCCTGAGAAGAGCAGTTACCTGTGATAAACCCCACATAAGGCAGAGAAGATTCAGGCCTTGTGATCTCCAAAGTACCTCAGTGCAGACACAATGGTTGTATTTTGGCAAGCAAGGCCCTTCTGCCTGAGGTGGGGGTGGCAGCGGCTCAGCCAGGCAGCCCAAAAAACCACGGATGCAGTCAGTGCCTCCAGAAACCCCTGTCGCAGGCTGCCCCCCCTCCCTGCAGCCCCTCCCTGCAGCTGCCCCTGCAACTTTTTGGGGCTAAAACCAGCTCCCTCCTCGCTCCTGGCTAATTGCTTTAATGCCGGTCAAAGCGCCTGCCCTGCCTCACTCCCACCCGTGGCTCATCATTTATTGACAGGCTGCAGCCCCCAGCAGCATCCCGCTGGCCATCACACTGCAGGGGGCTGATGTGGGATGGCTGGCCGGCCACCGAGAGGGATGACATCATTTTTGTGCTGGCAGCCAGGCACGCGGGGCTGGGGGAAAGGCTTAGCCCACTTATCTTCCAATGTACACCTACAATTTTCCCTTTCAATCTCCTTCCAATCTGGCTACTCCCACGTGAGTTACTAATATAGGACACGCAACGGGGCTTCTCCCTGCCTGGCCTATCCTCATCTATTTGACTAATTAGCTTGGTTTCGCTGGGGGGGGTGTGGGGGTAGAGAGGGGGAGAAGAGATGAAAAGGGAGGGGAAGAGTTGTCCAAAATCCACCCTTCTGCTCCATCTTCCCTAACCCCTACACTGTTTGAGCTGAGCGCAGCTCTGCTAATACTGACCATTGGGACCCACTGCAGTGCTCAGCGGCTCTAATACCATATATCCATATATCCAACATACCATATATACCATATATCCAATGCCCTGAAAAGCTGGGAGAGTACATTGGTCCCTTCCCACTCACCCTGCCAAAATACCTGCCCACAGCAGCACTGCAGGTG
This sequence comes from Pardalotus punctatus, assembly GCA_013400915.1. Taxonomy (NCBI): domain Eukaryota; kingdom Metazoa; phylum Chordata; class Aves; order Passeriformes; family Pardalotidae; genus Pardalotus; species Pardalotus punctatus. The sequence continues at coordinate 519,412 of VZTX01005503.1, forward strand.
CTGGGGCAGTATTGCCCCTGCCCTGGGGAAATTACAGCCCCTGGCTGGCCACCAAGGCAGGGCAGGAGAGGGACAAAAAACAGAGGGGTATCAATCTGTTTTCTTCCTAACCCCCTGCAGCAGGTCTGGGATGGACAGGGGGTCTTGGGGACATCTCCCCCTCCGAGGGTGTCCCTGTGTTCCTGACCTCCCAGCATTGGGCCCCATCAGCACCAAAACTACCTGCAGCTGGACCTGTGGCATCTGAGAAGCTTTATGAGTTGTTCGGCAGGGAACGAGTGGTTAATTACCATGTGCCACTGCTGTTAACCTCTGCAAATAAGTCTAATTATCACAGATTAATGAACAGAGCACAGGCACATCTGAGGAGCTGTCACTGAGGGTCTTTCTGGGACCACATTTCATTATTTTTCTGATCGCTGCTATCCTGTCTCCCACACCACCCCCCCAGCCGTGCATCCTACTGATGCTCCAGCTGGTCCCTGAGAGATTTGGCCCCACAGCGCCTGCACCACCACAGTGTGGAGAGATCCCAGGGGGTGTGCCAGGGAGGCACAAAGTTAGGGTCTGTGACAGCTGCCAGGGTTCATCCCACAGACATCAGTGTGGCCCTACAAGGGTGCTTGCATGTCAGAGCCATCTCCTTGCATGGTATTATGGGGTGCCCCATGATGTTTGGGTTGTGCTTACCCCAGAGGCCTTAGCTTTTGCGGGTAAATAATCAGATGAGATCCTCCTGTCTCATCTGGGAAAGAAAAAAGATAGAATACAAAAACTAAAGCATGTCATTAGCTCTTGTGGTTGCAGGAAAAGCTCAAGTGAATCTCCCAGGCTGAGAAAGCAGACAAAGGGAAAACAGACTGTGGTTATTTATTTTTGTTTCTAAGAGTCCACTCTTTCCACACCACTGCCTTATGAGAGCCTGTGGCTGGGAACAGGGGGCTCCTGGCACCTACTGTGGGGTGGGCAGCAGCCCAGTGGGTAGATGGCAGGGCACAACTGTGGGACCAGGCTGAAGACGGCAGGAATGGCAGAAGGCTGGGGATGGTACGTGATGTAGCCTCAAAGCGAAGAGCATTAATAAATGATCAGATTTTACGATCATGACAGGAAAGCTTACACTTCCAGCATTAAAATAATGAAACTTTTTTTTTTTTTTTTTTTTTTTTTTTTTTACCTATTCTGGCTTATTTTCAGCACTTGCTGAATGGCTGATGCTTTCTTATGGTTGCTTACCCAGCACTCAAGAACATCCTTTCAGATTTGGACCAATTAGCCCACACTCACCTTGACAAGCACTGCTACAACATGTGCACACTACTGCTGTACTGAGGCTCCTGTGCCAGCAAATAGATGGAGCCTTTTTTTGTCACCCTTTGGAAGTTGCCAGCTCCACCTTTACGTGCCTGACACGAGGAGGAGTCTGCCAGTGGAGGAAGGAGATCCTCACCTGGGCATGTGCTGCCTTTGCAACCAGCATTTTACTGCCCCTGCAGAAGAGCACCGCTGGCCTTGACCGTGCTGGGATCGAACATGTTCTGTCACATCCCTCGTGGCAGCTTCGCAGCTGAGCAGCACAAATGTGTCCCAGCTTCGACATACTGTCATGGGGAGGAAACCGGCAGATGCAAAGGAAGCTGAATGGGCAAATGAATGTTAAAATAATTGGAGCCACCATTTCAGACTTGATGAATATGTTGCTCAAATTGCAGCTCTGCCTTGAAAACAAAACAAAACAAAAGTCCTGACTAATGTAACATTAATTTAATAATAGTGAAACTTGTAAATAATGTAACACTCATTTAAATGGTTGCTCTTGCAAGATCTCTTGAGAGGAGAGTAAGGGACTTTATAATGTTGGGGCTGGGATGACACATGTTCTGTAAAATGTGATGTTTTATTCATCAGCTCCCCCAAGAACTGGTGGGGCAGTGGGGTCAGGGCCAAAGCACTCGCAGGCAGCCCCCGGCCCTGCTCTCCTCCATGCTGGTACCCCCTTTCTCCTCGCCAGCCCCTTGGGTTTCCCCAGTACTGTCCTTACACCGGCAGCTCCTCCGGGGCTCCCTCATCCTGGGGCCCGTCTCCCCCATCCCATGGACATCTACGACACCCACACATCTCAGACTTCTCTCCTGCCTTTGATGCACCATTTATTTAAATATTTCTCTTATTCTTCATCTTCCACTACAAGGCAGAGTTAAATTCACAGAAAAGCAAAAAATGCAATCCACGGCCAAGCCAGTAAACACCATCAAATCCAGAAAAAATCAGAGCAGAGATACCCAGTTCCACTCTTTGTCCCTTCCATTTTTTTTAGTTGCCCTTTTTATTCCTCTTTTACTGCTGTAAGAGCCTATTACCAGCATCTACAACTTCCTTTCACCAAGGACCTCTGGGTTTTTCCTTGCCTGCTTCCTCTGCTTTATTTATTGACATATTCAATAATTTAGAGAAATCTTATTTTAAATGCACAGGGCAGAACTCACACCCAGGTTTAAAAAACAAATCCTGTCACATTTGGCAAACAGCTGCACACAGAAGGCAGACATCAAACATATATATATATCCAAATATGTAAATTCAAAGAGTCAATAGATATAGCATATTCTTTATTTTAATTTTTCATCCAGAAATAAAAGCTTATTGCCGTATTGATTTCCTTGCGGTAAGGAGCATCCTACAAGATGTGATAAGCTTTTGTCCTGGAGTGAAGGTCAGCCTGCTGCCATGAGGACTATTCTGACATGACCAAAAATGCTTGATCAAGAGGTGATTTGCAAGGCTGGGCTCTAACCTAGTGTGACCAGTCTTCCTTCTCCTCCTCCTCCTCACTGCAGGAGGCACCTCAGTGCCAGATAAGGGAAGCCCTTACACATGGGGCTTTCAGTGTGAGTCCCATGGCACTTCAGTGCTCCCCCAGCAAAGACCTGGGGTCTGAACTGGTGACACAGGGGCTGAGCCTACAGACTGACACCAGTATTCATGTGTCCCCCAGTCTATACTGATGCTGCATACTAATTTATTCTGCTCCAATATGCAACTTGGAAGGTGATCTCTCCTGTTTTATAGCCTGTAGTACACTTATTTTTCACATCTCTGGTGCCCACCATGTTACACAACCTCACAGTTGATCGGCACTCTACAGCCAACACCTGCCATCGAACTGCCCAGGTTTGTTTGTACATAATTGAGAAATAAATGCAAATGCACTAGGATGATTAAGATACACACAGGTGGTGTCACCAGAAACAGGAAAAAAGAGTGAGCACTTAGTACCTATGAGAGGGCAGCCCGTGCATACTGACTCATCCAGGACCGTTAGCATCCAGATGATGCCAAAAGCAAAGAGGCTGCCTTGCAAAACCACTGGGCTGTGCCTCTGGGATTTCTTCATGCATTATCATTTTCATCTTGCTGCTGTTGGCTATAAAATAAACGTGTACATCAATACAGTAGTGGAAAGTGAGCGTCTGTTTTGAAGAGATGTTGGCATTGTTTTATAAATGTCAGCAGCTGAACAGCAGTGGGCTCTGTCACCTGCTACAGCTTCTATCGTTTCCCTTCTATTAAAAATACATATTGACAATAAAAGCTCTGGCTAAAAAAAAAAAAAGCCCCTCTCTCCCCAGAAGAAAGACCTTGCTCTGCTCTTCTTGGAAAATCTTTAAACATGTGCCCCGTGAAATGACCTTACACATCTTCTCCCCTCCTGTGAATGCCATTGAAATACCTCTTTTAAACCAGGCAGTAAAAAGTGAGGCTCCTGTAAGCGCTTTAATAGCGGTGCTTCTCACAGCCACAGCAGCAGCAAATGTCTGAGCTATTCTAAAATACTGTATTGTGTCCAGCCTGCCCTGCCCCTGGCCAGGCCAGGCCGTGCCGTGCCAGGCCATGCCATGCCTGTTGGTGCACACATCTGCACAGCACACAGCCCCTGACCCGTCCCTGCAGGTGCTGCTGTGCCACTCCCTGGGCACACATGTGGCTTGTGCCACAGGCGGCCCAGATGGACACGGCCTGGCTCCAGCACTTGGTGCTTCCCGCTGAAATCCTGGGGCACTGAGCATGGAGGCCTTTGCTATCTCTGGCAGACAGGAGCCGGGCTGGAGCTGCTCCTGAGGGCTTCTCCCACTTCTCAGGGTACCAGTGGTGAGAAAAGATCAGAAGCTGGGCAGACCTGGAGGTGATTTACCACAGCTGACCAAAGCACTGTGGATGGCACTGTTATTGTTTTACTATGATATCAGTTTAAATGATTCTTTCTTTTTGGTAGGTGGATTAATTTTTAATTGAAAACTATTTTAAAAAGCATTTTTTTCCTTTCTAACTAATACAGGAGAATTTAGAAATGCATCCCATGAATGCAAATGGATTTAATTTCAGCAGTCCCTGCCTAAAACCTCACTATTTGAGTTTTTATCCCTTCTTTACTGCTTTCCTTCACTGGGAGTCTCAAGGAAAGAAGGCCAGCCATATTTACTGTACACAGCCCACTGGACAATCCAGACTGTCACACACTTCTCAGGTTTGCAGTGGACCTGCTGTAAAACACAATGATCATGCCTGCAGTGTGCATCCCTTTACATCTCTGCATCAGGGAAATGGAAAACTGCAAGTCCCAATACCTTCACAGAAATCTGAAAGAAAATACATTGTTCAGGAACAAGAGCACATGAACACTGCCACATAAATGTCAATCACCATGAATCCTAAACATTGGCCATTTGTAAACTATCCGACTGCAAGTCAAATTGTTTTATGGTTAGAGGAGCATTTAATATACTATGAACAGTTTAAAGTTAGCATTTCATACTGAGAGTGATTAATGGCACCATATTGTATTTCAATTACTATGAGATACTTCCCTGTAATAAACGATGACAATAATATTCACATTAAGTCAATAAAAAGCATCTTCAAAGTGTGATGTATACATGCTGTTATCACAGCCCAATGTGAAAGCATCATACAAGAAGTTAGCAACACTGATAACAGAAAGCCCAAGCCTGATGTCTGTGTGAGGCAGAGGTACTGCCCTCCACCTCAGCAATCTGCACCACCTTCTCCACTGCTTCTGGGCACAACTTCATAAACTCCAGCCTGGGAGCTGATCAGAAGGTGACTGCAAGCATGGACATGCTACAGTCATTTCCTAAGCACTACTGCTGCTACACAACAGGTCACACTAAAGCCTTTCATCCTCTCTTTCTTCTTACACATGAAGCCTCATTAACTGAAAAGGGAAATTATTTTTTCTCATGCTCTTTTTAACCTGCTTGCTTGCTTTTTAATTGCTAGCTCTGATTTAACTTGAGTGCCCAAGAGCATACTGACTGAAAACAGGTGATTTCCACAGCCTCACACCTAGAATATAGTTTCTCATCAGAAAGTGGAAAACCAAAAAAAACCAAACTAAAAATAAAAAAACCCAAATAAAACAAAACAAAAAACCCTCAATCCCCCCAAAATGAAGAAAATCTTTAATATTGATAAACATTGAACTGTTTCGCCTTGGCATGGAAACTTAATTTTCTTTCATTTGACTAAAATAAAAAGACACTTGGCTTAGATGTCAAAACACAACAGCACATATAGAAAAACAAATATGGTATTAAATAACATCTAGAAAAAGATAATGATAAATTACTAACTGTTTTGAACAGTGTGTTCATAGTTAGCAGAAAATGTAATAAAATGAAAAGGTGGAAATAAAAATATTTTGTTCATCATGGAAATCAAAACAAGGCATTTCACCATTATCAAAACAAAACAGAGAAATCCAAATAATTCACTTTGACTTTCCAGTTGAAAATTTTCTGTTGAAAATTATTTCCAGATTGGCACATACTCACAAAATGCTTCAGTTAAAAAAAAAAAAAAAAGCTGCATATTCTTCAGATGAAAATTTCCTTCTGCTGGAGACCTTTGTAGCCACTCCTGCTGACAGGCTTGGGAGAACAGGTACCGCTCATCACACCTGGCACTTTTGTCCCTCCAGTTACAAATTTGCATCCCCTGCCTGAGACCCATACAGTCCCTTTGCTCAGTGGAGGCTCACCTCAACAGTCCCCCTGTGTTCAAGGTAAGATATCAGCAAGTTTGTCACCCACTCCATAAAAAGCAGGGCTCACCCTTTGGTGCTACCACTAAGAAGCAATGAGCAGTGCACCAATAACAGTGGTATTTCATAAAACTCTACAAGGAATTTTAAAAAATAATAAAAAAAGACAAAGGAGAGAGACAAAGAGAAAAACATTTTTCTTTGCAGGTCAGCTTTAATGCACCTGGTATGAGGATTGCAGGAGTGAGAAAATCTCGGAGGGAGTCATTATCTGTAGATCACTGCCCAGGCAGACCCTAATAGCCTCTCCCGAGCTGTTAGAGGCAATTATTTCAATAAGCATTTGTCCTGCAATGAATGGCAAGACACATGGTGATGCCTGTCCAGCTTCCCTGCTGCTCTAGAGGGGAGGACACGGCCCTTGGGCAGCAGGTCCCGAGGGGATGGGAGCTCCCGGCCTCCTCAGGATGCTCTGGCCGGTGAGGACCCTGCTGGTGCCTGTCACACAGGTGGGGTCTCGCCTTGCAGGGCTCCCCATGCAGCTGGAGCCATGGTGGCCACTGCCCTTCTGAGACTGGGCAGCTGGAGCTGCTGGCCATGGGCACATCCCTTCTGCAGTCCTGCACCGAGAGCCCTCCACCAACATGTTCTGCAAAGCACTGCTGAGCTGCCCTGTCCCCTGCACAGCCACAGCCTCGCACTACAGACTGTGCTGGTTTATAAATCCCTGGCATTATGACCCGTGGTTTTTACCAAAACAACTCAGGCCGGGCTAGAGCTCCCAGCACCGCCTCCTGGTGCTGCAGCAGCCAAGGTCTGCCTGGGCCCTGCACAAGACACACGGGGTGACCACGTGGGCTAAGCTGAGGATCACAGCCGAATTGAAACCCTCCTGTAGTGCCGGCTTCTCTGTGGGCTCGGGGGATCTTCACCCACTTTCCTGCAGCCAGCAAGAGCTGTGTTTGGGGACAAGCACTGTGTGAGCTCTAAGGATCAACTCATCACAGCAACATCAATGTAATTTTATTAACTGTCTACTCTGCTCTAAACAAGAAAATACCAGCTGCTCCAACAAGCCTCTTTTTAGGGATTTCTTTCCAAAGACCTCTTTAATCTGTACTCCTAGACTTTTCTACCAGCTTGTCAAAAGCAGGAACAAAACATGCATGACAAATACAGAGGCCATAAGCCCTGACACACACTCTGTCCAAGTCCAATTTAAAGTGGAAATTACCGGTAGAAAACAAAGAAACCTCCATAGTTTATCAGTCCTAATCCCATTAATGCTAATAATAGTATGTAGCTCTCTTCAACACAAATCAAACTTGTACCACTTAATGTACGGCTGAGAGATGGAGGCAGACATAGCAGTAAAACATAAGTTGAGTCTCCAGGTCAAACCAGGCCATGTCCTGATCACACCACCCCTTGCTTTTCAAGTTTCACATTATTCATTTCTTGAAACACATGTTCCTACTTAAGCCAATGGGAAATTTGCCATTGACTTCAAAGGGACCCAGAGTGAGCTCCTGCAGCAATTGCCCTTCTTAAGGAGAAGGACTGTGCATCCCCAGTTTTGGCAAGGCATGAGCAATCCTGCCGGCTTATAAAATCACACTTAACACAAGTGCTGGGTCAAAGTTTTTGCAGGAATACTCTGCTAACCTTCATCATGACAACTCAATGAAAACCACTCCTGAATTAGTGCAGAATTCAGCAAACAGGTTAATAAAAAAATACATATACACATGCTGTAGTGACTCTGCCCAGAAAGGGATTTGTCATGGTTTCACAGGCTGCTCTCTGCAGCAGAACTACATGCTTGAAAAATGCAAGAGGGCACAGGTTCAGCCCCCACGGTTGGTCTCCCTGGGTGGCCCCTGGTGAACTGGAGGGTGGAGGAGCCAAAGGGTGGGAAGTTTGTGGCCAGTGCTTTTACTTCTAATCTGAACAGGAGAGGGGTCATTCTCCAGCAGAGTGGCACTGACAGCAAGGGCATGGCAGCACTGTATGTCACCCATCCAGGCCGCGAAAGCCCTTGAGACTACCCTGTCAAAAACTCAGTGATGCCTTTGGGTGCTACCACAGAGAAAAAGTGATGTCAGAGACTGAGGCAGCCACTGAGCCTGCTCCCCTGCTTCCAAGAATCGGTAAGAGTTTCTGGAGAGACATATCTCCCTCATCCTTCACTCCTCCAAAGCTCTGTATCTCTGTTTCTCAACTCCTGGTTTTGGAAATCAGCAGGGATCCATCTGGCATGAAAGGCACCTGTCTTCTGCTTGGGAAAGCTCTGGCAGGAATGATGAGACCCAGCATCTCTATGCTCAGCCACCCACAAACCAGCTCTCAAAGCAGAGTTCCAGAACAAGACTCAGATCTTCCTGGCTACCACTTTATCACCTGTATAACCTCTTAATATCTTTCCACAGAACAACTTCTCAGCTTAGCTTCCGCAGGCAACTTCCATTTCATAAAATTATTTCCTCTACTCCTTATAAAATAATCTCATAACGTTCCCTGTGGCTTTATGAGCAGTAACAGTTACACACTGTTGGCAGGAATTGCTATGGGTACAGAGGGCAGGGATGACAAACTGCTGGCCCCCTGCTGAGCACTGTACCAGAAGAAAGGACAGGCTGACAGAGCTCCCTCAACTCCCAAATCAAGTCAGCCAGCCAGGAATCTTCTCCAGCCAGAGCAAGCTCAGAGGGAGCAGGTATGATAGCCACTGTGCATTAATGTGCAGTTTGAGAGGAAATGGGTTGCTTTCTGGGTTCTGACTTCGTCACTTTGGGCTAAGCTTTGTCTCTCTCACACTTAACCTATGAGCTCTTGTGTTTTGCAATGAACACCCCAGGAATAATGGGGTGTTCTTGGAGTTACTGCCTTTCTTCCAGCAGACACATATCTGTCTCACCCAGAGATGCAGTAAGCCACATAGGCTGAATGAGTGTGAGATGATCCGCCAAGTGCTGCTCATGCTATAGACAGAGCCATGTAGGTCTTCAAAGAAAATCAAAGCCAAGGAACAAAGATTGCAGTGGAAGAGAAGGCCAAAGACCGACCCTCCCTCTTGAACAATATCCCCTTTTCTTCCAGTAGTTCACAGTCGCCCAGCAGACAAGGACTGAGCTCCAGGAAAGTTCATTTGTGAGGAATTTTTTTTTACAGGCTATGTGTTGCAAGGTCTTTTTCAAAGGTGGGGGTGCAGAGAGGGAGAAGCCTTGGAGATGCATCTGTTATTGGGATGGGAAGAGGCTGCCCAAGGGAAAAGATGTTTCTATCTTTTTTTGTAACAGGAGTCCTCAATGAGATGCTCTTTAGAGGAGGAAATGCTGTGATACCCAGGCAATGCTCCTGTGTCATGCCAGCAGAGCCAGCAAATCCCAACTCATAAACCAGAGCAGAGTTTGACTGCGGTCTCTTTGTATGAATCCTGGCCACTGCTGTGCCAAGACAGGTACTTTTCTCTTCATGCACCTCTGTTGGGGAACATGAAAAGCTGGCCAGCAGGTGAGCAGCACAGGCATGCTTCCCTGCACACCAACGTTTCCTTATTAATTCACACAGCCACACTTGACAGTGAGAGCTACATCTTCAGCAGCTTCTTGTAAGGAACAGGACTAAAGGGAAACCCCAAGAGGATGTGAAAACAGAACAGTGAGTCTTGCAGCTTCCAGCCAAAGACAGGCTTTGCTCTTAATGCATAGCATCTCCTTCCTCTGCAAAAAGTCTAGGGAGAAAACCCCAGTGATGCTGCTCTAAGCTTGTTTCCTGAGAACCCTCTTCTTCCCACAGGCCCCACGTGCTGTGGGTGTTTCCTGCAGCACCACAGAAGAGCTGTGCACAGCAGGCCCGTCTTGCTGTGTGTGCTACCTCTGCTGCGATGTCAGCTCTTCTTAACAGGGCTCTTGCTGGCTAAAGCCAAGAGAAGCCAACATTTGTCCAGAATAATGTGTGTAATAACACAAGCCAGTCCCCAGTTACCATCTACTGAACCATGCCAATATTCTCGTATTTTACTGTAACACTTCCTATAAACTACCAAAGTGTGATCCGACCCATTCATTAAAAGGCCACCAACCCAGAGATGCAGCACACAAGTGTGTTTGCTGACAGCTGCACAGCATCTCCCAAGGCTGCTAGGACCCCCCAGCCACACCACTCTCCTGCAGCACTGCTGCACTGCACCAGCAGCCCAGAAAGGTCTACAGTGGACATCTCATGTGGAAGCTGCAGGAGTCCAGCCTGAATTTGAGACTCAGAGGGCTTCCTTGCAGCTCATTATTATTTATTATTTGTACTGTAGAAGCACCTGAGAGCTTACTAATATGATCAGAGACTGTTTATGTCAGATGCTGAACACCAACAGAATAGCAATGATAACTGCCCTTGCCCAGAGGTTCAGAAACATACAGATCACTTTGGGCAGAAGAGAGGACTTGAAAGACAGCAGAGGGAGTGGTTAGACCCAAATGGGTTCTGAGCTCTTGGTGGGACCCAAAGGAAATTGCATTTCCCACTAGTTCCACCGGGGTTGTGCCTCTCTGCCTCTGGAAGCTTTGCCCCACCATCACAAACAACTGCACTGCTCTCCTCCAGCACGGCTTTGTGTCCTGGCTTTGAAAACTGGGAGACAGAGACCAAATCCTAATGCAAACAGCCACAGCCATAAGGTTAAAATTATTACAAGAAATACAAAAACCATAGAGCATGTGAACAAACCACAACAGACTCCCTCCCCACAGTGGAAACTCAATCCTGTTATATGCTGAGTGTGCTCGCTGCCTTTTCAGGACAGGGTCAAAAGCCTCCATGACAGATCTGGATCAGTCCCACTCAAGTATGATTTCTAACTTTCCCTTGAAGCATCAGGCTTTGGGTTTTTTTACTGCAGCCCAGAGAACTCAGCTGGATAATGTTTCTGCTTCAGGATGGCACATTGTGTTTTCCCATCAAAGACCTTCTGCATCTGGCCAGTGATCAACCTGCAAAGTCCACTGAGACTTTTGGGTGCCCTAAGCTATGATTATAGGTTAGACCCATTCCATCTCTAATCCTGGAGGAGTGCTCATTAGCTGCCCTGCAATTAAACCCATTGCAATGTCCACAGGGCACTGATTTGAAAGAGAAGGAAAGCCAAATGGTGCCTGTTTTCAGGAAGGAGGGGAGGCACAGGAACCTGCTGTGCCATACTTTCGTGTCCCCTTTTGTTGCTGAAGATCTGGGGAACAGCTTGTGACTCACTGAAGGCCAGGAGACGCCTCCACCCACTCATGCCCAGCACAGAGATGCCACCACCCTGCTTCAGTGTGTCCCGTCCAGACAGAGTCAAGTGCTGCTGATGGCTGCAAGCTACAGCCCTGCTGCTCCCCAGCATGTAGACGGGAAGGGAAATACCTCCATTCCCTGATTGCTTTATGGCATCTTGTCTCTGCCCAAGCCAAAGCAAAGAAACACAAAATCAACATCCAAAAGTCCCTGCAAGTCAGCCTTCCCTGGTGGGTCCCCACTAAACATCCCTTACCATTGCTTCTGGGGCAGTGGGGACAGAAATATCACAAGGGAAAGCAATCAGAGCAATCAAAATTGTGCTTCTGTGCACACTAGTGCTTTGTAGGGACCCAGCCATGTGCAGGGGATGATTTTGCACTCCTTACTTGGAAAGGGTAGAAAAGGTTGTTACCAGAGGTCCCATGGCAGACTCTGATAAATTCAAGCTCCTCAGAGAAAACAGTGAAGTCACTTTTTCTCTTGAAGAGCAGAAGGAGCGGGGAAGTATTTTCTTTCTTTCTTTTCACAGGACTAACCACTCTCATTGCCCCTTAATGCCAAAAATACAATCACTTCCCCCTTTCCCAGGTGCCAAAGTCCACTGGTGCTATTGCACAACAAGCCATATCACTTCCCTGCATCTTCCTGACATTTCAGCAAGCCACAGGAATGACGGAGTCTTCTACCTGTGCAAGCTCTTCTCTCTACCTGTTATGGGGCAAACCTGTGCTCTGGTTGAAATGCCCATCCTTATTCCCTGCAGGTCCAGCCTGCCCCCTTTGCCTGCATTTTTGAGTAGTCCTCTGTGCCCTTGAGCCCAGCTGTGTAGCAGTGGGGAGATACTGCTCCTCCTCCACATCTGATTGCGTTGCTCTCCGTGATGGGTGGCGTGGTTGGGCCAGAGCAGGGAAAGTGGCGATCTGCCAGGAGAAAGGTCAGTACAGCCTCGGAAATGAGAGCTTGGCAGAAATCGCCCTCCATTACCTCTAGGTTAGCACAGGTAGATGCCACCTCTGGTGCTGGACTAACAGTTTTATACCCAGCATACCACTACATTCATTTTTTGTTTAGGCTTTTCTACTTCTGCCAAGTGACAACCCCATTCTGCTTTCTCGACTGACCTCCAAGGCAGAATATCTGAGACAATAAAAATGCAATGTCTGCCTGGAAACCACACAGGCAAGCGGCCAGATCTGTAGCCCAGCTCTTCACCTCAAGGCTCACAGCCAAAATCCTGCCCTCAGACACAATTCTTCCTGAAGCCAGCCAGAGAAGCAAAGCAGCATCTGCTCATCAGATCTGGCCACCGGTTATAGTGCAACCTGGGCACAGTCTGGGCTCTTTGCTGGTATAGAGCAGCTGAGCTCCTCAACTGAGAACAACCTTCTCCATGAGGGTGGAAAACTGGCAGTTCCTACAGGACATGCTTTCAGCAGAAAGTTCAGGGTAAGACAGACAACTAGAAAGATTTTAATTGATTCAAATGACAACTACTCAGTGGCAAGCAGATGTGACTATCAAGCAGAGAGGACTCCTGAGCTGCCTGTAAACTGAGCTTTGCAGCAAACCAAAGCATGAGCAACCCATAGCTTGCACAGGCCAGGCTAGAGGGGAGCTTGGGCATCAGACTACTAAAATTTCAACATATTAAAATGGTAGTTGTGCTAAACAAGGTCAGAAATAAAGCACCAATATGTTTTTCAGCTACAGGAATTACAAAATTTGAAGACAAAATGTTTAAGACATTTAGATATTTAAGTAGCTGAGAGCATAAACCTTCACTGCTTTTGTCCTTTATTTCCTTGCCTAGGTCAGAAAAGCCTCTGCATATGCATTCAGCCTTGTTCTGACAAGCTGTTAAGGATAAATGCTTATAGAAGGCTTTTTCTGAAACAGGTATTTCTTGTGTAACCCTCTCGGTACAGAGTATGTTTTGATACCCAAGTGCTGCTTCTTTCTGCATCTGACCACCTTTGTCAAGTTCTCTCCTCTCCAGTCTTTAAAAGTTTTCCCTTCCCAAGGTGCCCAGGAAAGGTGTCGCTTTGCCAGATTGAGGCATGCTTGGAATGGGTAACAATGGTCTGCAAGACCTCTCCAGCAGCGCTTGCTGTGCTAACCTTCCCTCTCATCTTCCCACTAACACATACATTTACACATTTATGGGTATATTTATGAGAAAGAGTGGCTTATTATTCATGTCCAGCCTCACACACAGCTTCTCTGCTAAGCTAAAGATGCCAAGAATGGTCCTGTTTGAGACAACCTATGGCTCCCCAGGTGAAAGCTGGGGATGGCATCATTTTCACAAGCAGCTCACAGGAGACAGCCAACTTCAAGGGAGCTGCCCCTGAACTGCCCAGATGTGCAACCTCAGGTCCAGTGCCTGAGCAGCAGTTCCCATGAGCTATCCCGCTGTTTCTTCAATGCAACCACAAAGAGTGTTTTTGTAGTGGTGAGACCATTTATTTTAGAAAATTGCCTATGTCCAGTTCTTTCCTGATTACTGCAGCTCTTCACCAACAGATTCATTACCCCTTTCCCCCTCTACATTTTGACTGCTCAGACTAGAGAGGTGTTTACTGTGCTTCACTCCTCTTCACAGCACCTACAAGAATTTGGGATTGGTGCAGCCATTATCTAGGCCTTCTTTAGAGGTTTATTCTCACAAGACTTCTTCAAATATGGTTTTCAAAATTGTTAACACGGACTCAGTTTTGGAAAAGGCTAAGAAAGAAAACATACCAGAACTAATCAGCAGTGATGAATTCTGCTGCCTCATACACACTTTCATATCAGTCTGACTGGGACACCTGGGAAGAGATGTGTCTGTGCTAGCGGCATTGCACCAACTGACACCAGCCAAGGCCTGGCCCTGGCACCCTCATCCAGGTGCAAAAGGACAGAATAGTGAGGAAAGACATCTTAGGCACAGCAAGGAAAGTGTGATGCAACTCTCTACAAGGAGACAGTTCAGCAATCCCTAGCAGCATCTGCTTGCCCTGATACCCAGTCCAACTTACAGTGTCAACAACCCACCATTAAAGGGCACCAGGGGGACGTTCATCCAGCAGTCTGGTGGCCAGATACAGCCCTGGCAATGCAACCGATGGGACCACAGGGCCCTCTGAATTTGAGAGCAACAAAGAGAGCATATTTCTTCTATTACTGGAAGCCCCTCCCCACCCCCATCATCTTCAAATGACCATATCAGTTCTGCAAACCTTCCAAAAGCAGAACTGCAACTGTGCCCAGTGCCAGAGTGATTTTGGGGAAGCTCTGCACCACACTAACCATTTAAGGTCAAACAGCTCATTAGTCAACCCGAACTAGCACTCAGAGAGGGCTCAGCTCACATCTAAGCCTGATTAAATGCCATGATAGATGCCTTAGTAAGCGCACGTGCGTTTCTGGGGATAGCCCGGCTGGAGCAGCACTCAGAAGCCGGGCTCCTGTCATCTGCCCACACAGGCACCACGCACGTGCTCCTCATGCCGGCGACTCCCGCTCGGGGAGTATTCCCACTCCTACTCCTTCCAACACGCCCATCAGCCGCACATCTTTCCCCGGCCATCTGCGAACGGTCTGCCCATCCTCAGCCCAGGGGACTCGAGCGCTAGAGGCTGGGGAGAGGCACAGCGCTGGGCACAGGGCTGCACACAGGGGGGTCTGGCAGGTACCGCCTGCGAGGCAGCCCCAGGCCGGGCCAAGGCTCGCCCGGCGCCCGCAGCCCGCTCACGAGTGCCCCGCACCGCCCCTCACCGCACCACACTACCAGCGCCGCGCGCCTCGCCGCCCTCTTATATAGGGCCCTAAAAATAGCTCGCCGCGCGCCGCCTCGCGAGCCTCGGGGAAGGGGCGGGAGCAGCGCTGCCGGCCAATCGCCGCCGGCGACGGCGCTCTGGCC
>VZTX01005503.1:534721-600491 GCA_013400915.1 Pardalotus punctatus
TGGCCGCGGCGCGGAGCTGCGCGGAGCGCGGCGGGGACGTGCCCCGGTGCGGCGGCCGTGGGGGGCTCGGTGCGCGCCGGCGCCGCTCGTCCTCCTCGGCCCGGCCCCCGAACCTCGCCGTCCCTCCGCGCTGATCCTCTTTCTCTCTCTCTCTTTTTTTTAAAGTGTGGCTGAAACAAAACAAAGCCAAAGGGACGCTGGATCTATCATTGGTTGATTTTCCTCCTCCTTTTTTTTTTATGATCAAAAACAACCCCCCACCCGAGCAAACAAACACACACAAAAGCAGAAAGAAAGGGTCTTGCTCAGCAGCAGCATGGATGTCTTGGCTAGTTATAGTATATTCCAGGAACTCCAGCTTGTCCACGACACCGGCTACTTCTCAGCTTTGCCATCCTTGGAGGAAAACTGGCAGCAGGTGAATCATTTAAATTACTCCTGTAAATCTCGTAAGCGCAGACAGTCGGTGCATTGAGGCTGCATTTCTGACTTTATTTTATTTTTGTTCTTTTATTCAGGGTTGGGTTTTTTGGTGTTGGTTTTTTGGTTTTTTTTTTTTTCCGCGTGGGTAGACCTTTAAATCTCTGTATTTTTTACCATGACAAACTGAGCAGTCCATTCAAATCTGTCTGCCTTCAGTCCTTTCTGAGCACACCAGGCAGTACCTGAGATCCGGTGGCATTCTTTAGGATTTTGTTTTTCTGATGACTACTATTTTTATTTTATTTTTGAGCTTAGCTTTTTTTGTTTTGGTCTTTTAAACAAGCCCGATCACTTCCAGCCAGTGCTGACAACTGGCAGCTGGTGGAAATGGAATAGATCATTCTTATTTTCAGGTAATTAGTGTATGTCAATAAAAATCGTAGCTTAAGTCAGAGGTGGAGGGTGGGCAGGTGTGTGGAAGCACTAGTAAAAGCTTTAAGGCTAAGTTCAGTAACTAGAAATGTGACTAATTTTTCTTTCCTTTTTTTTTCTTCTTTTCTCTTGGAAGATGGGTAGAAACACACACTTCTTGCTATCTTGAAACAATGACGCCTTAGGCTGGTTCCAGTAAACCGGTGTGTTTTAAGGCACTGTAGTGTTAATATGCAGACAGGATAAAGATGGAAATCAAGTATTACAAATGCATTAAAATGATGACTGGTAGCATGAATAAGTAATACCAAGGGGAAGGGTAGGTTACAGAGAAGAGCTGTATAAAATACACTGTGAAGCCAGTTGTTAACTATAAATAGTTATCGGCTGGGATATTGAGGGAAAAGGAAAGACAGCATTCCTATTTACGGCCGAACATTGTGAGATAGTCCTGGTTCTTGATGTGATTTTCTGGCAGAGGTGATACACCGGATGAAATTCTGGAAACTGGTGTCTCTTTAAAAGAAAAAAAAACATCTACTGGTGGGTAGAAATAGTGGAGTGTGGCTGGGATGACATGTGGTGCTATTGCAGCGCACAGACCCGTGGCACTATCAGTGTGAGAATAACGAGCCACTAGATTTCATCTTGCCAGCATTCACCTGAGTCTTGGCTAGTGTAAGGATAGCCTGTGTTAGGTCTCCAGTAAGTGACAGTATGGGATTTTCATTTAATTTTTTCTTAGAAGTGTGTATGGGTGGAAATGTGGATAGCAGAGCTTCTGGGGAGTACTCGGGCTGTAGCATTGTCAGCCAGCTGGACTGGGGCTGGATCTTTAGAGGTTTACCATAGTAAAATCGTTTTGGCTTCAGCTTTGTATGTATGTGCACACAAACCAGAGGTTTATTGTCAGCTACAGGGTGAACACATTCAAGGTTTATTTTGCAAATGACCGATCCAACTTTGCTTTATCCTCCAAGGGGGAGGGGATGCTTTTTGTTATTAATATTCAGCGCACGCATCCATGATGGTCACATCTGCTTTCCTTTTATATTTTTAACATGCTAATTAGAATGAAGAGGTTAATATAATTTAATTTAAAAAAATTCATAACATCGTTGTTGGATCGGTTACATACTGGTTTTCATATTAGAAACAGTCCAAACAGACCAAAGCGACATAGTGTGTTGACATAGCCAACATGCTTTAGGCAGTGCTGCGAGTGATACTCTGTCTCCTTCTGCTTTCTTTTATGTGTTGTAGAGGAGCAGTTTGTTTTATACAGTAGCATGTACCTACCCAATCCCACTGTTACCATTGCAGAATTTAAAGTCACGTTCCTGGTTAAACACCGTTGATTCTCCACATATGCTTAAAAAGAGAAGCTGAAAATAATTTACTTCGTTTTCCCTTATTTCCTCTCAAATCCTGCAAGCAGTGCCCAATGTTTCATAATGCATCTTGTATTTACGGTTTGTTCCCCTGTTGCTGCCTGGACTCTCCTTGCAAACAACAGGCAGCAAAACTGATGTGTCAACGGTGGGGAGCAGCTGAAGCTGGCTGTGAGACCATGCTGTTACACAAGGTTGGCAGACCCACTGACACAGAGACCCCAATTTAATTCTTCTAAATCACTTGGAAATGTAATCAGGTCTTGAGGATTTACTTATATTAGGCAAACTGCAGCAACTTCGAGACAAAGAATGTGTGTGTGTTTCTAAAGTGTATCCTTTAAAACTAAAGGCTATAATTGAGACCCCAGGGAGGAGAGCTGACAGGACAGTGACTGATCCCTATGGGATGTGTCAGAAGTGGGAAACAACGGCTTTAATTTTGAGTAAGAACACTTGAACAAGTCTTGCCTCTGCTCCAATGGTGCCATACGTGAGCTTCACAGAGGCTCCATGGTAGTGCTTCTCCCAGCAGCAAAGCAGTGCCCCTGGAGATTACTTCAACCTGTTAAAAAGGCGGGGGTTGAAAGTAGTTGTGTGGGTTAAGAGCAAGCTTCCTTATCACGTGTGAGCTCCAATTTTGTGATTAGCAGCTACTGGTGCATGATGTGCAGAGGTTAGTCAGTGCCAGGTCCTGCTCTGAGAAACGATGCTTACCGCTACGCTGAAAATCAGAGCATGCCTTGGGGTGAAAGTATTGACACAGTCGTGTATTCTTTTCTCCTGAGCCTGGACAACAGTCTGGTAGCTGCTGGCTGAGGAATATACGGCTGGGCCAGTTGCTTGTATTTCCAATTGTGAAACACCCATTACTCACGGAGGGCACTGACAGCACAGGCAGGTTGCTAAATGCTTGCACACAGTCAGCTGATCATCCGTTTTTCCTTCCCACTGCAAGAGGAATGTGAGCAAGTTTGATATCTGTGCTTTTGACAATTAGTGTTGGAGTTGAATGAGTGCAACCCAGCACTATGTACAAAACAAACAGATTTTGTGTGGGAACAGATTATCTCTTTTTGTGTAGGTTTCTTTTTTAGAAGGCAAAAATACAAACAAAATAACCC
The DNA here is from genome assembly GCA_013400915.1 of Pardalotus punctatus. Classification (NCBI taxonomy): domain Eukaryota; kingdom Metazoa; phylum Chordata; class Aves; order Passeriformes; family Pardalotidae; genus Pardalotus; species Pardalotus punctatus. Next base: position 538,092 of record VZTX01005503.1, read on the forward strand.
TCATTCCGCCCTAGACGTAGTTTGCATTGTGGAAGTGGAAATACCTGAAATGGAAGCTGGGAATGAACCTGTGATGTGTTTGATGTTTTTTTAAAACACATTTTGGGAAGGGAGAGCTTGGTTTTTAGGCAACAAAAACTGAGCTCCTCTCTGAGCTTTGGGTGTACTCCTTCAGGCAAAACACTTTTGAGGTCAGAAGGATTTTTTTCTTGGAGTGGGGATGTCAGAATCTAATGAGTAATTAATAGCACAATTTCATCAGGAGGGAGAACTTTGTTGAGCTTTTCCAGCAGTGTTGAGCCTCTGTGGCACTGAGGAGGGATTAAAGGAAGAGGTGGGCTCTGTGCATTGGGAAATGAGTTGTTTGCTCTTAAGTCAGCTGGCTGGTACCTCAGCATCTGTGTGTTTTTGCCTGGTGCTCCATCCTGGCTCTGATTGAACCGTCCTAGTTCTCTCTGTCCCTGTGAGCTGACTCTGCAGTTCAGGACCAGGGCGGGGGGAGATTTCAGCACCTGCGTGGCTGCTGCGCTGCTGCAGGGGGACCTCTGGCCACAAATGCCATTGCTGTGGGGTGGCTGTCTCATGTGGCATCCCCGAGATTGGAACCAGACTGCTGGGAGAGACAGCACGAGGCTGAAGGGCGCCTCATTACTCTGCAGAGGAAGGAAGTGGGTAGGAGGCTGTTTTTGAGGGAGATGACTGAGGAGCATAGCCTGTGCAGCTGCATATGGTCCCACTTTGTGTGCCAGGCTACATAGAGGGGGAGAGCGGGGCTGAGAATTTGGAAGAGGTGGACATGGGGGTCCACTCTGTTCTTCTTGCTGGGCCTTCACGATGTCATTTAGCGGGTCATTGAAAGATCAGGATGCAGAAGGCATCTTTTGTAATCAGTTATGTCTCTTCCTAGGGGTGACATTTCAAACCATCCCTACTTTCCTCCGTAGGTCTCTTGGTGGACTCTGAACTCACTGTCCTATTGTGAAACAGAGGTCTGATCAGGAGATGTTTTGGGGCTGTCTTCATATTCTGTGGGGGCCATAGGGCAGCGTCTAGCATGGCAGTTCCCATAATGTCAGAATATGGGAGCACAAAGAGCAGGTGGATGCACAAGAGTCGTCATGTGTAGCTGATGCAGCTGTATAAAACCAGCAGGGCTTAGGTGCCAAACCCTGGCTTATTCTGAAGGAGGTAGCCTTTCCCACATGTGTAAGCATGCAGCACAGGTCTAATTGGCTGGCAGAAGTGGAAATGGCATTATATTGTTTGCTGATAGCCATTGCCAGATAACATTTCCTTTTGCCTTGACTGACCCAGCTGCTCTCAGCTGCAGCAAACAATGATCCTTTCAAGAAAGATGCACATTTCCTGTAAAGCATAGGATCGAGGAAGCCTTTGTTTTGCTGTTGACCCTTTCGTATAGCTTTCTTTGCCTGTTTTTAATCAATTCTTCAAGCCTCAGTTTCCCTCTTTCTCTGACAACAGCAATGCTAAGGCCTAATGATTTTTGCAGAGCTCAGAAGGCTGAGTTTTGACTCATTCTGGAAAAGGGCATTGAGATCCCTGTGCTGTGTCAGAGCAGAGTATCCCAAGGTAACTAATCTAGCAGAATTCTTACATCTTAATGCTGACTTTTGCTTGGCAGACGAGGTAATTTTCAGGCCTATAGGAAAAATTTCCACTCCTACTGGAAAGGAATAAATCACACTGAAGAACATTCGTGCCTCCCCATCGTCTCCATTGTTCTAGTTTAATGGCATAGTTGGCCACTACATAAACTAAACCATCTCTTTTAATATTGCTATTTCATCTTGGTTCCAGTCACAGTGTAACACATTTCTTAAGTGCTTATAGTACATCATGCCTCTTGAGAATAACTTTCAGAAATGGTTGACTTCCAAGAACAACCACATGTGTAATGCCGTGTATTTCAGACTCTGAATGCTGGTCCATTTATACCTGCAATCCTTCTGCTTGCTCCATGTGCTGAAAGCATGCTCCTGTTGCCTTACAGAAAGAGATGGACAAAGAGAGAAAAGACAAACTTGCAACTGCTGTCTCTATTGTTACGTGGTTTCTTAATTATAGAATATGTTGTTAAAAGTGGTTATTTATTGGCATTCTGAAGGCATGGAGTCCTGCAATCCATGTTACAGGTCTTAAAATAGCTGATTATGTGAATGACTTGTGTCAAGTGATTTTGAAATGGGGTAAATACCTTTAAGCAATGCACAATCATAATGTGGGTACTCAGCTAGAAAATATTTTCTCTTGCTTGTTTGGGATGCTTAAATCTACCCTCCCCCTAGCCCACACATTTCTGTATGTCCTATTGAATAGGCAATGTGTGGATTAGAATAGGCTACATGAAAATCATGATATATAGCAAGTCTGCAGTGTGATGCTTCCATGTGGAAATGGCAGAAGGCTTTCAGTTCCAGGTAGTAATTTCATCCTAATTTTAAGCTCTCCAGGGTTGAGGCAAATTGTGTCTCCTGGATATTGTTGGGGTTTTTTTTTGAGGCTTTATCAAATGATTCTCTATTAAGAAACATCTAGTGTGTTGTTTCTCCATTCTGCATTAGGAAACGTTATAGGGAAGCAAGAGGGAAGCTCTTGTCTTTGATTGTAGCTGCGTATGAATGACCTTGATTGCAGTTGTCCTTAAGAAACAAAGGGATTTTGCTCACTGACTGAGCAATACTGGTGTTTAGTACATTAAACAATGGGTAGTAGTACACCTCATGTCCTATCAAGTTTGTCACATTCTGCAGAGGGGAAGAAAAATTGTAGGCTTTTCATCATCATGCTCAAAACCTCACTAAAAGTTATGTGCCTGTCTTGTAATTGACGGTGGTTTTCTTTTTTGATGCTAAACCTGAATTTTTTGAGAGTTAAAATAAAGGTGTTCTCAAGAGTAGTGCCGAGTTCCTCTTTCTGCTTCCCTGGGCTCTCAAGTGCTTCCTGTCCATTCCCTACATCTACAATGTCCCCACTGCTTCCAAACTCCTGGCAACACTCAGTAATTGGGAGTGCCATTTTTGTAATGTCTTTTAGACTGATGTTGCAGGAATCACTCACCTGAATTACTGAATTTCTTCTCCCCACATATCCTTTTTGTGCTATGGGTGTTTCTGCCTTGGTCAAAATCAGTCTGGATTCACTTGAACTGCAGACTTCAGCTGATTGTGTAGCAAACAAACAAAACAAACCTGCCGGGAGAAGATCCTCTTCCCAACATTGCCACTGCAAGTTAAAAAATCATGCCTGGCTCCCAAGACACTGAGGTTGCCTTTGAAGTCACAGACCTTTTTTTAAAAAAAAATTTATATTCTTTATACTTTCCTTGCATTTGAGCCACTGAAGATTTGTTTTGTTGTCTTTTATTATAAAAAAAACCCCCAACAACCTGGGATTTCTAACTCTTACTTGATTCCAGTGGAATTAAGAAAATGAAAGTACTGTGGCATTTAGGGGTGTGTACATCAGAAAAAGCTCATGTATTGCTTTGGTCACCAGGCGGTATTTACCATTCCTGCACTGGCAGCAGCTGCCGAGGAAGACTGCTTGGCTGCTCAGGTTGTTCTGCTGCCTGTGAGTTCATGTTGCATTTCCCTCCTTAGAAGAAATTGTTTCAGCCTTTATGCTCAAAGATAGTTAGACATCCTGGATTTAATCAGGACACCAAACCTTTGCTTCTCAGTTCTTCAGTTACAAGATGAGTTGGCAGCTCTTCTCTTGTGATCCTCTGCTCTGGGGATTCCTGTTCCAGGTTTGTGCTGCTCGGGCACAGTGGCTGGGGCCGGGAAGGGCTGTGTGAGGCCATGGATGTGGGACATGGGCAGCCAGCCCTTCTGGAGCTGCGGGCCCATATCCTGCCACACCACCCACCAAGACAGCTCATGTGCAGGGAAGCCCTCGGTTGGGTGTGGTGTTGCCTCTATGAAAAAATCAAAAGAAGATTCTGAGAGGTAAACTTAAATGCCCCTTCCCAGAGGTCTGGGTTGTCTTTGTGACAGCCTGTGCATGGCACTAATTTGACCCTTCTCAAGATTTTAGTAGGTATTGGAGTTGAGTGTAGGAAGGTAGGGCAGGAGGCATTTAATTTTTTTTCTTTAAAAGGTTTAATATATCAACTCTCATGTATTAAGCTGCTCTGATGCTGTTAATCCTTTTAAAGCAGGTACCCATCCACTCTCTGTTCTTGCATGGAAAGGATCCTTTCCAATCCAAAGCATTTCCTCTCAATGCAACTCTGCCTTCATTACATGTGTTACCTTTTGGAGAACTGTTAAGAGATGTGTCGTGTACTGTGCAATGCACACCAAAGAGTGTGAATGGTTTATGCAGAGACTGCATAGTAGTGCTTGCTGAAGGCCCACCAACCATACTTAAGTGTAATAATGGTTTTGAACATGATGCTTACAGGCAATGTGTCACATGTCCTAATCCTCTTGTTATTTTCCAGCATTATGGACCTGAGTGCAAAGCTAGAGTTTAAATCATACATGGGGTCAACAGCTCCTATTCTGCAAGGGATAGAGAAGTAGACAGTGACACAGGCAAGCTTGGGAGACAGTGTGATTGATGGGAAAGGATGTGAAGAAGGACACTGGCTTGTGAGAGGCTCTTCTGAGACATTCCAATTAGTGTCTTGATTTACAAATCCTGCCCTTAAACCTGTAGCCTCAGAAGGTCAGTTTTAAAGGGATGCTGACACAGGGTTGATGTGTGACCATGATGGACCTTTGTAAGCTAGCGTGTTCTGACAGAAACTGCAATCAATGGAAGTATCTCTACCTAGATAATTCAAAAAGCCCTGGAAACAGGGTTTGTAGTTTTTGTACAGGATCATCTTGCCCGCCTTCTGCCTTTGCAGCTCTGTCACTGCAGCATTCTTCCTGTATGACTGAAGTGACTGGAAATCACAGTGAAAATGAGTATTTGTTTAGATTGTGGGGTGAGGTAAAAGGCATGTGTCAGGACAAGTAAATTAGATTTAAAAAATGCTTTTACTATTAATAGGCTACTATGGTGTTAGCATTTGGTTTTAATCCTGACTCTCAAGTGGGCAATGTTCATTTCTATACATAAGGAAAGTTCTTGGGTTTTGAACATTTGCAATTTCTGCTGACTTGCCTTTGCTCCAGCCCAGGAGGGGAATCAGCATTGTGCTGAATTGCTTTGTGCTGGTGGGGGTGAAGTACGGGACTGCCTTTAATCGCCTGCCTTTGTTTTCTACCAGAGCTGGATGGAAAACAAAGATTCTACTGATCAAAGGCCACGGTGAAAATTGTTTAGTGGGTGGCAGAGTAGAAGCTCCTTGTCTGCTTGCTTTTTACACCCAAAATGCACATCACAGCACTTAGGTGTGAGACCCAGATTTGAGTCCCTGCATTTCTTGAGTCAAGTCTGCCCTTACAGATTACATCTTGGATGTGTGAAATTTCAGTGGATAACATGTTGACTCCAAAATGAATATATATTCTGATAAAAGATTGGGCAAAAGTGTTTGGTTTTTTTTTTTTCTGAGAACATTTGGTAGAAATCTTTCAACCACTTGTACTTCCTAGGATTTCCTGAGGACCTGGCACTTTTCAGTGTGAGAGACTTAGTTTCACTGACATCTTCCACTTTGTTGTCAATTTTAGCTTTTCATTTCAGGTCTTGCGCCCCTAAAAATTGATTAATTTTTTCCAGCTATTAGCAATTTGGTAGTCAAAGGTATCCAGACTCTGGATCCTGTGGCTGTTGCATCTTTTGAGAACTGCATCCACAACCCTACGTGATGCCGTGAGCAGTGTCTGGATACTTCTGGTCTTATCTGGGTACGTGCTCTCCCTCCCTCAGGGAAGGGCCTGGCAAGGCATGTTGATACACAAGACGCACAAAAGCAGTGCAGTCACGCGTTTTCCTTGTCTCCTTGCAACTGCTCGTCTCTCCTCTCTCCTTCTCTCAGCTGCTGCTGGTGAGGTGCTGCACTGGTTTGGAGTCAGTGCACTCGCCCTGCCTTGGCACCTCTGGTTTACTGCTGGATTCTGTACCTGAGGTGGCCCACATCCCTGGATGCAGGGTGGGCTGAGTGCCTCAGGGGCTTTGTTCTTTTCCTGTGGCTGTGCAGTGATTTGAAGGGTGCCAGCCCTGCAGAGCTTGCTGCCTGCTTCAAGCTGGTGAAAAGTACTAAATAACTCTTGTTTGGGGTTTTGTTTTTTCTTTTCTTTCTTTTGGCCTTCCTTGTCAGCATGGAAAATTTGTGCTGCTCCGAAGAAAACATTCCGGTCATCTGCAACCTACTACAGCTGCTGTGTGAGTAATTAAATATGGAAAGGAAAAGGCAGAGGGGAGAAGAAAGATGGGATCTAGCATTTCATATGGAACGCATCAGGCCAAAAGTGGCTTTGTTTCTGACACGTGTACAGTGGACAGCCTGCATTTGCTGCACAATGGAAAATCGGTGCCAGTGGAAAAAGCCTCCCTCATTAGTGCCTAGATCAGATGGGGATGAACTTCAGTGTCTCTTGTTTTTATTTTTAAATTTGTCTGCATTTTAAGTTAATAAGGGGGAAGCAAAGAGCACTGGACTGATTTGAGAATACAGCCAGTTTGGGTAAAATAGCTCTTTTCTGGCTCCACCTGATGCTGCTCTCCCAGTTCATTCTGGTGGTGTCACAGTCCTCCCCTAGTTGTTCATAAGCTATTCCAGCACCTCAGAGTGGTTGTGAACATCTGAAGGTTGCTGTACATCAGGTTCTTACCAAGGTATGTGTTTCTTCTCTTTGTTTTTGTATTTTGATCTTTCAGGATAGTGTGAATGTTAGTAGGCTTTCCTGCACAGTTGAAGAAACTGGGAGCTTAGCTGGCTTTGGTGCTGAGAAAGGTGGTTCTGATGTAACCAGAAGTCTGAGCATTGGGGTTCTAAGAAACCTGTGAAAGAGCAGTGGGGATTTAAGTCAAGTAGGGAGGTGTTTCTGTCTGGTCAGACCAGAGGAAGAAAGCACTTAGAGTCTTGGAGGTTGCCAGTATCTTGGAAGACAAGGGAGACTGCTTTAAGTGACATGGCCCAGTGAAAGAGCTTGGTAAGGTGCTTTTCTTGCAGGGTTGAGAATTTCAGGGTAAGTCACCTGGAGTAGTTTCCTGCTTTCTACTGCAGGGAAACAGTGTAGACTTCTCTTACTGGCACTTCTCTTACCTCTCCTGCATTTCTAAAGTGCAAAGGAATATTCTTGTAGGCAATGTTTAAAGGCGGGAAAACCTGGTTTAACCTGAGGGGCTTTTTTAGAGGGTATGAGTCAGTTAAAGTCAGTGGGAGCTTTGGTGCTTGTTACATTGATTACAGGTTGAAACCTTCCAGGCACAGGCTGAAATACCTGTCTTCACTGCCTCCTGGATGAAGTTGTGTGCTTGACTAAAACCCCCTCAAGATCTGGGGTGATTTGGGGGTTTAAAGAGTAATATGGGCACCTTGGCACCACACTGTACTTCTGAGTTGGCTGTAAAGCACATGCTTTCTCTTCAGGCAGCCTTGATTTTCTGTTCACTCCAGATAGTTTTTTGAGAGTGACTCCTTTATTAATCTTTCTTGGATGCTGGCAAATAAGTTTCAGGGTTCCCAGTTTAAATACTCTTTACTGAGTGTGCCTAACCTGTCATAGGCTGTCTGAGTTCTTGGGGTTTGTTTAAAACATGAATAATCCCCATTTGTTTGAGGGAGAACAGAAGAATGTCAGTGCGGAGTTACTTCCTGGTGTGAAAGACTTGGTAGACAGGTGACTGTCTGGGTGACTTCCCAGCATTGTTTCTGAGTGTTGAGAAGAAGTAGGTGCACAGAGCTCTACAAAGACTGCACTGGGATTTCTTTTTCCAACATGAGAAATGCATTTCTTTTAAGGACACATTTGAGGGAGAGCAAGGGAAACAAGGCGTGAGTGGTTTCTTACTCCCAGATACCTCTAGTGTATGTGACTCCAAGTCCTGAGTGCTCTAGCTGGACGCTGAGTGGATGCCCTAGGTTGAAGGCTCCTCCTCAGTGGGACTGTCTCATGAGAATTATTTCATGCAGCGAGAGCTATGCCATTTACTATTCAGTGAGTGTTTTGTTTGAGCAAGCTGCATCTCTGGTCAGGTGGTGTTGCATTATGGTGTAAGATGGGAACTTCTGTCTCATTTCCATTTCTTAAAGTAGAAAAGGTCAAGGAGACCTTTGGCATTCAGTTCTGAATGGTTTTTCTCTTTGTAAATGGAAAGAATCGTACCCACATCACATTGGGGATTTCAGATCAGTCAGTGAGTGCAGATCTGCCAAAGTTACAGTGAATTTACACTGGCCCGGTGTCCATGAAGTCACTTGACACCTTTAGGAGAACAGTCTATACAAATCCCAGGTCTTGTCAGAATATGGACTAAATATCAGGATGTGGGCAGAAAACAGCACACCCATGTTAATGATTTGATTAAAGCAATATTGCGGCTCTATAGCTCTCATAAATGTATTTTCATTGGTGTTGGGGAGGAGATATTCTCAAGTGCTGTAATGAGAGAGTGCATTTTTTAAAGTGTTGCACAGTAGGCCACTAAGTTGTGCTCTAGCTATATTGACTTATTCCTGTTTTATAGTGAGCATGGCCTTAGACCTCCTATAAATAACATTTCTCCCCCACCTTCAGCTAATAAATAATGGAAACTGTACAGAAAGAAATTTTCTTTCCATGAAGGAATGAGAGGTCCTGAGCTGCCCTCTATAAAACTGAGGATGAAGCATGATGTGTTTTCACTGGTTTTATAAATGAAGAAAATGTGGGTGGGGGAGGGAACTAGAAGATGTTTCTAGGAGCTAAATGTGGCCTCCCCAACACTGCAAGGTAGAATAATGTCTGGTGTAAGCACTGCTTCCCCTAGGACAGTCATCCCCATCTGTGAAATGGCGACAGATGAGAGAGGTCTCTTAAAAGTCTCCATGCATGGGTAGAAGGAAGGTTCCCATTCTGATTTACCCTCAGACTTTCATATCTAACAGTGGAAGCCACCCTGGAAGTGGTTATAAATGAGTGTTCAAGGGAGCTCTTTGTGCACTTCAGTGAACTGTGTCATCCGGAGGTGAGACTAAATTATCAGAACGGCCTTTTTTGACATTAAAATCCACTTCTGTACACAAGTCTTCTTTAAGGCCTTTTTGTGCTGTTTTAATGATGTTGAAAAGCTGTAGTGTAAACGTGAGTCATGAAGGGTCCCTGTGTGTGCACATATGGATGGTCAGGCACGTTTCATTTTGAGAATCCATCACGTGTACTGTGTGTCAGGTTGGAAATACATCTCAGAGGAGAGACCAGGTTCATGGAAGTGGGGCCTTCCTCCTGCTCTGGCTGGCATCCAAAGTGAGTCTGTGTCATGTGTTGTGTTATGTCATGGTGGGGGGAAAGGGCAGATTTCTTACTGCAACTTGGCCTCTAAGGTTACAGAAGGGTCAGAGAAGACCTTGTGTTCAGCAAGTGGGTTTTACTGGCTAGTTTTGAAGGCAAATGGGATTCAAGAGCCAGGTACACGATGAAAAGCATTTTTGGTCTCTCTCTTCATCCAGCAGCATTAAACTGCATATAAGCAGATTTGGTCCAGAAACAAGCAAGTAAATTGTGGAAATTGGTACTGTTAGATCTTAAAATTCTTCTGCCCAGGTGCCATTTCTTAATGTGTGTGTCAGTGGTGCTTTCCAGTGTCCTTTGAAATCCACCTGGTGTGAAGCCTTGCATTCCTTGGAAGCCTGTGATGAAACCTAATTTAGGGGAGGAATATCTAACAGACTGTTCTCTTTTGCTGCTAAGTCTTCCCCCTCCCATATTCTCTCTGTTCTCCATGAGCAAGACCATTGCTTTGTTTGGATTCACTCTGTTCATAGCTGCACAAAGCTGTGATGCTTTTCCCCATCTTCACCTGTATTAACTATTTCAAGAATTTTTTATCTGAATGTGAAATGAGATTCCTTGCTCACTGACTGTAGATTACAACTCTGACTGCAGAACAGATGTGATAAATAGTAATAAAGGTGCATGTCCCTTTGAGTTTTGTCATACTTCCCATCTCTCTGTTCCTTCCAGTTTTCCTGTATATCAGATCCTTAGAATGTGTCCTCGAAGCTATATTGGTCTTCTCTGAGTCTTATCTGTTCTAGGACTCGTCAGCCTTACTGGATCTCTGCTTTGTGTTAGATGTGCGTGTTGTGTTGCTGTTTCTTCTATAAATGCATTAATTTGTGTTTTTCCAAATTCAGTCTCAAGGATTTATTTCCTGCCACTATGTGGTTTTCCTTATAAACTGCCTCTTTCTGCTGGCATCACAGAAAAATGTAGCATTTCCTCCTTAAGCCCTTTTCTCCGCTTTTCTTCACAATCAGAGCTTTTTATGAGTTTCCATAGTTTTCCAATTTGTTTTTATTAAGCATGCTTTTATAGCAAGGGCTGTGATCCATCAGAGTAAAGGGAAACAAAAAAAAATGGTGCCAAATTTGTGTTTGTTTGTTTAATGAAACAGACTTTAAATGGGATGAACTCAAATTGGTGTTGATGACTTGACTTGATGGTAGCTGGTTCTAAGTGCTGACTTTTGACAGTGAGTCATGAAAGATCTCAGCATTTCAAAGAGCCAAAAAGCACAAATATAACTGTGGGGTTGTATTAGTATTGGGAAAAGCTATTAGGGCTGCTGTGCATTGTTGACCTCTGTTTGGAAAAAAGTATCTGTATGCTTGTTAGTTAAAGACCACTGGCTTTGTGATTGATGGATGTGAAATGGTGTTTAATCTGGACCATAGTTAAAGGCTAAAAGCCCCTTGAATTTGGGTGCCCACCCAGCACAAGTCTACCCTTCTCAGAATCACAGAGTGGGTAAGGTTGTAATGGACCACAGTGGGTCGTCTGGTCTAAACCCTTGCTCAAGCAGGGTCATCCTGGAGCACATGGCACAGGATTGTGTCCAGCTGGTTCTTCAGTATCTCCAGTGAGGGAGACTCCACAACCTTGAGCTCCCTCAGCCTTTCCTCATAACAGAGATCTCCAGTTCCTTATTCATCTTTGTTGTCATCCTCTGGACTCGCTCCATGAGCTCCATGTTTCTCCTGTGCTGAGGAGCCCAGAACAGGGCACTGCACTCCAGATGTGCCTGACCAGGGCTGAGCAGAGGGGCACGATCACCTCCCTTGACCTGCTGGCCATGCTCTTCCTACTGCAGCCCAGGATCCCATCGGCCTTCTTGGCCACAGGGGCACTGCTGGCTCATGGACAGCTTGGTGTCCACCAGGTCCTTTTCCACAGAGCTGCTCCAGCAGGTCAGTCCCCAGTCTGTGGTGGTGCCTGGGGGTGTGTCTCCCCAGGTGCAGGACCCTGCATTTGCCCTTGTTGAACTTCTGATTGTTCTTCTCTGCTCACCTCTCCAACCTGTCGAGGTCCTTCCAAGGGCTGCACAGCTCTTCAGAAAGGGAGCTGCTCCAATGTGGGCAGGGAGCAGCCTTCCTGAAACGCTGTGTGGTCAATAGTGGGATTCCACCATCATCCCTCGGGAGGATCCCCCCACTCTGCCACCATCCACTGTGGTGGGTGAATGTGGTGGCCTTGAGCAGTGTGGCTTCCTGCACCTTGGCCCTGCACCTCAAAGGAGGATTTGCCAAAGTCCCTAGCATAAGGCAGAGGACCATGCCTAAGCTGGGGGAGGGATGGAAGGGGGCACACAAACCACAGCTGCTCTAGACTGTGAGGTGCTCTCCATTTGCTTGTTGGGACACCCTGGACTCTGGACCTTCCTGCTGTGTTTGTCCACTGTGCTGCTTTTAACCATCTCTGCTCCTTTGAGTCAGCTTGGGCTGCCTGCATGACAAAGAAGTATTTTCCTGGCATTTCAGAAGATGGGTGATTCCCTTTCCTTCCTGTGTGGAGGGAAGCTGCTGGCTCCATGCAGGGTCTTCTGGGGTTACAACAAAACAGTGGTGCCTCATCAAATACCAGAGAGACACACAGCTGGCTGCAGGCAGGGGGGCTCTGTGGGTTCTTGCTTGAAAACTTCTCACAGAAACTGTAATCTACCTCCCCTTTATTCAAAAAGCTCTTAAGCTGTGAGTATCCAGGAGGGATTTTTGTGTGGAACATGAAGACCACAACGAAACAGGTCCTAAACCATGTGCCGTTGCTAATAATTCTGTAGACCAGGATGTAAAAAGCCAAATGTTTTAACAGAAATTAAGGAGTGAAAACAAAGGGCCTGCTACAGTGAGACATCACATGGGACCATCCTTATGACTTGATCATGTGATTGCACTGGTCTACATCCTGGGTGTATTTTTTCATCTAATGACTTCCTGAAAGAGTTGAATATTCAGAAAATTCACTGTCCTTCCAGATGCTAATCAGAACAGAAGTTTAAGTTCAGGAATAAAATATGAATGAGAAAATTGTGGGAAAGCAGTACCTCTGCCTAACTCTTACTTCAATAGCAGAACTCTGCTGGCAAGTTTGAGCAGTCTGTAGCAGCAAAAATCCTTAGCCGCACCCTAATAAGTTGGAGAACCTGACACCTACAGTCTTGGAAGCAAAGATTGCAAGTTGGCTTTTTGAAGCTCAAATTTTTCAGGAGCAGCAACAGAGCTGTTTCAGCAGAGAAAAATACATGCCCTTTCATCCAAGACCCAGAGGTTTAGAGCATTCAGATATCTGTTTGATTTGATGGTTGGGCTTTGAATGGGTAGGATGCTTCACAGCCATTGTCCTCAGAAGGCAGAGAAGCTGTAGCATGCTGATTCTACAGGCTGGGAAACTGGGACATCCAAGCGCTCAGTTGGAGAGAGGTAGTCAAGAGCAGAGCTTGAAAAGGATACCAGCTCCCTGATCTCCATTTTAATTAAATTATTTCTGCAATTGTCTTCCCTGGCAGTTTAACTGGTGGAATGCAGTCTAGCAGAGGAATTTTTGGCTGCAAAGTTTACAGGAATATTTTTCTGGGCCAGATCCTTGCTCAGTGTAAATTAAGATGACTCCACTAGTTACGATTATGGCACCAGCTATTTACTCCTCCCTCTGAGAATCTGGCCCTGCTGTGCAGACAGTGGGCAGTGTCATATAATTTGTTCTTTTTAATTTTAGTCTGTCTAGACACTTCTGTAGCACCCCTTTCTGGGAGAACTTTGTGCCAGCGGATCTGAAGCAGCACCAGACTTCTCTGGTGAGAAATGCTTACCAGACACAGTGTGGAGGTGGCCTGGTGTGCTCAAACTCAGCATTTTTAACCTTTGTGGTATAGGGTTTGGATTTGATGGTCTCAGTGTTTTTTGGTGGAGAAGTGGCAGAGGCAAACGATGGCAGGATTTCTTCCCAGTGAAGAGGGAGCGAGTCTGTTGTTTTCTGTTTTTGACAATGTGTTGTCCCAGATGAGTGCTGGAGAAAGGTGGCTGGGGCTGATGCACCATTTCTGTCGTAGTTTTCCAGCAGTGGGTGACACCTATCTTTGTGGGTAATAAAGTCTTTCTCATGGTTTTAAAGGCCATTTGCCAGCGCTTTGTTTTTAATTGTCAGTTCTTCCTCCCACGCCATTACAACCACTTAGCCTTTAGCTTCTCTGATGTGTTTTCTCCCAGTCTGAGTCACCTGGCATATAGGGGTGGTACCTCTCTAGCTTCCTGCAAACTCGTCACCAGGCACACACCGGACCTAGATTTTACAAAATTCCCAGATTTGCTGGCCGTGGTTAGGCAGGTGATTAGCTAGGACTGTTTTTCTTCACCTTCCATTCTCTTGCCGTTCCCCAAATTACCAGCACTGTCTGTAAATGTGTTTGTCAAGAACCAAACACAGAAAGGCCATGACTCTGGCTGGGGCTCAGGAGCAGCAGTGAGATATATGTATGTATCTATAATACAGAGATATGACTTTTTACTACCAATATTTCGGCTTGAATCCAAATGCACTTAATTGCTAATTCTCAAAATAATTTAAATAAATTTGCTAATCATTAAGTCCTACCTTCTGTTATTAACCACCTACTTTTATGTGTCTATACCCAGCCCCCAAAATGAAGGATATTCATGGCTGCAAAAACAAAAGCCTGAAGACAGAGATCCCAAGTTGTAATAAACAAAATTTCTTTATGAGAAAACCATAAAGCACATACTATTTCTAGGATTCCACCAGAGCTGGATCAATATGGAGAAGCAGAAAAGCAAAAAAAGCAGCTCCCAAAAAAGCAGCTTCCATGAAAATGGGTAAGAGATTCTTTGTGCAGTCTTAATGATTTTGAGAGAGACGTTTCCCCTGTGAATTGCTGTAGGAGTTTGCACCCCTTCCCCCACACTCAGCAGAGGCAAGAACATATGACTATCCTCATGTAAGGCAGCACAGTGTTAATAATGCTGCTGTATTGATCAAATTGGGCTGCTTTGTCACCAGGGACATCTGGAAGGATTTATTCTGACTCCTAAGGCTGTGCCTCCTAAAATGCATTCTCCAGGCTTTTCACTAGGCAAAGGATGTGCTGTGCTTTTTGTCTAAGCCTGCAGGAGCAACGTTTTCAAAAGATTTCATGGTGTCCCACCATCCACTGCCTCTATCACTGCTTCTCACAGGACTCCCACTTCACTGGATGGCTCCAGCCACTCAGAGCTGGATGTGGCTCAAGTTCAAAATTGCATTGTAGCAAGATCCATAGCTGTTTGCCCTTGGAGAGTGCCTGGAGGAGCAGCTGCTGGTTGCTGGAATGTGGATAAACACAGGGCGACGGGAACAGGAGAGGCTTCCTCTTTGCTTAGAAAGAGAGCAAAACATTAGTAAGAAAGCAGCACAGAAGGGAAAACAAGTGCAGGATGGTTTTATTTCTCCTCCCATCCCCTCAGCTGATATTCATGACCTTGTTAAAAAGATCAGACTGCTTCAGAGACTGCACGTGGTCATTTTTAAGTGTAGGGAGAAACCAAATGTGGCTTTTATTTTTCTATCTGATAAATTGCCAGTTGCAGGTTTTACTTACAGAACACTCTGAGTAGTCTGAGAAGAACATGATCACCTTGATATTATATTTATGAGTAAAAATGGTATGAGGCAAAGAAAGCTCTTAACTTACACGTAAAGAAGACTTTTAATGCAGTTTTTGCTCCCAGGAATGCATCATTACTTGTGGCAGGGAAGGGACACATTAGCAAGCTTGACAGGAGGACTGAAATGCCATGGGGTGTTCAGGGGCTTGGAGGAGCAATTTGATATCATGCATCTTTGACAGGTGTTGGGAGCTTGGTGCTGGGTAGTGATGGGACATCTGCAGAGCAGGGGAGGGTTAGAGATGCTTGAAGTGGAGGAAATCCCTTGAAGCTTGCTCTGGTGACCATCAGAGCACCTCCAAGGTGCTCTGAGCAGAGCCCATGTGTTCCGAAGTGCTGCAGTGTATCCTGCAGGGGCTCAGAGTGACAACCAAGTCACAAGTCATGCCTGGAAAATTACCCTGAATGCACAGGCTCCCAATTGTGCTGGATATGGCTAAAGAAATGCAGTTTGAGTGTGTTTCTGTCTCTCTCTGAGCCCCAGTTCCTGGACTGCAGGATCTGAAGCAGATCTCTCCAGCAGCCTTGGCCACCACAAGGCATTTGGGCTCTCCCTTGAGCTCTGATATGCAACTGCTTGGGAAGCACAACTGCTTGAGAGGCTTACCACTTGGGAAGCAGAGCTGGCTGGAGGTGAAGCAGCAGAGCGCTCCCAGGAATGTTCCCTGCAAAGCAGAGACTTAGGCTGTGGTCTCTCATGTGGCTCCTCTCCCACCATAAAGGCTACTTTTGTATGTTTATAACCAAAATAAAATTGCACTTCCTGAAAGCTGTAATTTGTACTTGGGGGAGCATAATGTTTGTGTTTGCTATTGCAGGGATTGTAGCAAAGCACGGTGATAGAGGCCTGAAGCTGTTTGTGATGACAAGAGCTGGATACAGACTCCACCTTGGAGGGCTACTAAAAATCAGCTTTAGTTAAACAGTATCAATGATAACCCAAATGCCAGGAAGGATTGGCTGTACCATGAGAGGACCCCTCTCCTGCAGCTGGAGGGGCTGTTCTTCCTCAGTTCCCGCCCATCCCCTTCCTGCAAACCATGCCAAGAGAGCCTGGCTGTAGTCTTCCAAGCTGTGACATTGGTTACTTCCATCACATCTCAGAAAGACAATAGAGGGAAGGGATGATATAAAGCCAACCCACAAAGGCAGACTTATCTTGGGAGATGCTGTATGGACTCAAGTAGATTGGAAAAGGGAAATTGTGGGAAAATAGGACACTTAGGGTAAACTAACTACATTTTTAAAATGTCTGATTTGGAAATATGCCAGATGAAATGTCCACTGCTGGGCTTATAATGACTACAATATGTTTCCTCTTTTCCTTGTTGGCAAGTGGGTTTTGTTTGTTTCCTTTTTGGAGCATGGTGAGGGACAACATTTCCCTGCAGTTCATTTTTAGTAGTGAGCTGGAGCTCTCTATAGTGGTTTAGTGGGCAACGCTATAAGTGCTGTGAACATGACATCTTCCAATTCCTTGCATCACCATTGGGCCTTTTCCTCTCAGGGAAAGATGCAATGTCGAGTTTCATTTGGTGTACTCAAGGAGGATACTTGAGGATGGGGCTGGAAAACTGAAAGCCTCGCAGAGAGCTTCTCAGCAGTGTGGGTGCAGGCAGAAGGGATGCCAAGAGCTTTGCCAGTGGAGAGATGCCTTCCTGTGGTATCATCTCTACAAGGTGGTGCTGAATGTTGTGCTCAGTGATGTACCTGGAATTAATTTGGGAACCCTCACAATTAATTTTAGGGGGAAAGGTGCCAACAGAAACAAGTCAGGGTCTGATGTTTTCCACAGTATTCTCCAATACATTTCCAAGGATATTTTGCCAGGAGAAACAGGTTTAAAAGAGAACCTGAGAAGGGACAGTGACTTGCCTTGACTGTGAGGCTCCTGCCCAAGTAAAGAGTGTTGCAGAGGAAATGTAGCATGAATAAACAAGGGAAGGAGAGGGTGCTGATAGGGGAAGAGAGGCTAAAAATCAGAGCATCTCTGAGGTCCTGGAGTTAGACAGGTTTCTGTCTAACTACTTAGAGTAACAAAGTACCACCCTTTGGGCCTTTCTGCATTGTAGTCTCTGTGAACCACTGCAGTGTGCAGGTACCCATACAGGGCATTCCTATGAAGGTATGTCATGATGGCTTATCATATAGTGACAAAGGACAGGCTTGAGCCCAGAAACATCTTGAATTAACCCTGGTGGTTTCTTGGATGCTGGGAAGTCATCCTATCTTCCAGGAATGCCAAAACATTGCATTCCTTCTAGACTGTTTTCTGGCTGCTTTGCTATTAATAACTTTGTCCTGAAATAGCACTTTCATATTGCAGCATATTAAAATCGTAACAACTGGGTGGGTGTCCACAGTCAACAGACTGAAGAAAGTGAGCCAGTGTGAGAGCCGTGGTTGTGTCAGTTGGCTCACAGAGGTGCACTGGCTCCGAGCAGCTGGGGTCTGACCTGCCGAGCTTTCTCAAGTCAGCAAATGGCAGGGCTCTTAACAGGATCTTCTGGCGTCCAGTGCCATGTGCAGCCAGTGCCGTTCGGCCTGCTGGGAGCTGACATGAGGCTGATCTGTGATCCTTTCATGAGGAGTCAGCACTGCTTCGGCCAGTTCTGACAGCACACCTTGAGTTGCTAATGATATCCATGAAAGGCTGTGCCAGATCCCCTTTCTTTTTTTGATCTAATGTATTTTGGGGATACAGATCTCAGATGCCTGTGAGCGGCTGCCTGGGTTGCTGCTGAGCATTTGAGCCAATACTGGCAGGCTCTTTACCAATGTGCTCTTGCAAATTGCTGTTAAGGAGGACCATGCTGCTTTTATCGGGGTGTGTAACAGCCTGAGTGCACTGCCTGTGAGATTTTGAGGCGGATCAAAATCCCTGGTGGCTAAGAGTTTTGGAACAAGAGCCTTGGCAGAACAGTGTAGAAATGAAAAGCAATGAAAAAACACCTTTGACTTTAATATAGCATCCTTTGGAAGGCACCTGGCTTTAAAGTGAGATGCACGTTTACTTGCAATGGGACATTCAGGCATGAAGGCTGTTGTTTCTATGCACAGATGATGAAAACTCTGGCCTAGAAGTGGCAAAAACCAGTTTGTGAATATCCCATACAGACTACCCAAAATTTAAAAAGAAAAAAGAGAGAAAGAGACAAAAGAAACAAATCCAAGTATCAGGATGTCTGATAGTTGTTTTTAAATTCTTCTCTCTTTCCATTTAGGTCACACTGTCCCTAATAAAGTAGACAAGATTTGTAATAGAAAATAACCATCTCCAGCCATTAAAAAACATGTTGAATTCTGTTTAATGTAAGCCACAGAGTTAAGTGTTGCTAATCAAGAGCAGCATTTCATGGATTTTGAGTGTTGGCAAAGTCCTCAGCTGATGTAAACAGGAACCATGAAATCAGGGCTGCTCTGTGCTGATTTACCCCAACTGAGAATCCGGTTGTGCTTCCCATCACTTTGTTTTTAGTCTGAGGTTTTTTTTTTCTTGGTGCAACAGCAGAACTCAAGTCTGTTGCCTTCTCTCTTCCTTGCCCATATTGGCATTTATCACAGTAGCACATACATCTTCGTGCTCTTGTAAGATAACAAATTGCCCAAATGATTAAAATAAATCAAAGAAAAAATCAGCAAATGGCTTTTTGTAAATGTGCTTGGACAGTTGCTGAGCTCCTAATAAAGTCTAAACTTCAGCCAAACAGCCCACTGCTCCCTGCATGGCTCGAGGCAGGCTTTGGTCCTATATGTTTATTATCATTTAGAAATGGTATAAATGGTCTTTTCTTCTTTTTTGTTCTGCCCTTACTCTACAACACATTCCCCTCCTTCCTCCTGCTTCCTGTTTCCCAGACAGGTCCCCACCTCTTCCTCCCCACAGCCAAAAATAATACAAAAGGGAACATACAAAAGATTTTTTGAGCCCTGAGATGTGATAATGAATGGGCGTCATGTACAGGGTAGACACAGTAGTCCCAGCACAAAAATGTTGATCACGCAAAGTCAATATGAGGAATTGCACGTTTTTGGGTTAGGAATTCAGTGTTATGCATCCTCTCATTTAATATATTTTTAGGTCAGAGCAGACGAGATGACTCACAACCCAGGACTCTTACGAAATGTTCCATATATTGAGTGTATTGATCACATCTCTGATCCAGGTTTGGTTTAATAAGCTAATTGTGACAGACTCCGCTTATGAATATGCTGTTGCCTGAGTGCGCAAATGCAACTGCTGTATACGTTTGTGTCAGCTGTTGAGTAGGAAATGTGAAGATAACTCTGGATGTTAATAAAACTCCTCTAAGGAGTACATTTTTTCATTCATGAACCTAACCAGAGTAATTACAAGGAATCCAATTCTGCTGTGTAACCCCACTGCAATACTTTCTAAGGATGAATCTTAATTGAGGATCGAGACCTAAAATATTGCTCTGCTTTGTACATTCCACAGTCGTCAGCATTTGCTCTTGCATATCCATTTCCTGTGAGAAGTTTACCACACTCTGGGGCATGCTTTGAACCTGATCCTTTGATTTCAGTGGGAGCTAGGACTGGCAATTCAAGGAGCTAATTGTGCCTTTTTGCTGTTTATAATGCTAAACTAAAGCTGCTTCCAAACTGGATGACAACAGGTTAAATGCATGCTTGATGAAGTTTGGAGAAAAGTTTGCAGTGAGGGCCACTAGCCAGCTCACTCAAAGCCATCCAAGGTTGTTATATAAAGAAACGCTCTCTTCAGAGACATTGTGAAACACTCTTACTTCATATATAATTTTTCAAATGGTCATTGTATGGCTACTTGCTGTCTGGACTGCATGGCATCATGTGGGGCATATGGTGGCATACAAGCACACATGGCTTTTATCATATTTTGATACCAGCACAATGGACTGCTTGCCCTTTTGAATTCTTCATTTGGCTATCCTTAATCCTTTGCTGACATTGATGCTATTTTTTGTTGTTGTGACTGGTTGCAGATATTTTTTCTATCTTTATTAACAGTCCAAAAAAAATAACAAAAGCCCTCCAAAGCCCTGGTTCAGTGTTTGCAGATTTCTTTCATCCTTTTTTTTTAATCTAGATGCCTATCAAATTCAGCCACGCTTAGCTGCAGTCCTTTGTTCAGTATCTCATAACCAGTGCACTGAAATTCTCTATGCTTAAGGTCCAAATACCACAGATTTTTGTGAACAAATTTGGCTTGTCCATTTAAAAGAATGTTTGTTAGATAAAGGTGTATTTCATTATCACTAAGTTTGGGAACAAAGCCTGATTTTGACACCTTGGTTAGAGTTATGGGTTTAGACTTTTTTTTCTATTTGAGACATTTGTTACCACCCATTTCTGCTGGTGAAAATTGCTAATTTATGGTAAAATTGGTTTTGATCCTTTGAGCTTTAGAGTCAGATCAGAATCTTTTGATAACCCTGGTTACATCATGCCCCAGAGCAATAGGAAAATGAATTGTGTTTTTATGAAGGTAGTGATTCTGTCCTTTACATCCACATTTTTACTTTTAAATTATCTTCACTGACTGCAGTTGTGGCTTCTGATTTTGGCATGTCTTATGCTCTGGAGAAGTATAAGAGGAGAAGATCAGGGAGAAAGCCATCTGGGTCATGGTAGGAGAGTTTATTGAGAGTGCTGTTGTGCATGAATAACAGTGAATGGGCTGGTTTGGCTAAATACACTTCCTCAACGGTTCCTTCTTTGGGTAGAGACCAAGAGGGAAAATGGGCACAGGCCATTACTGTATTGAAGAAATTGGCAAACAGAGACTTTAGTCCTGTGTAGGGGAGTCAAGAATTAATAGACTTGTCCATTGCAGACTCTGGTGGCCAGTGTGACCCACTCAAATGGTGTTAGGGAGGACTGGCCTGACGCCTCAGGCATATGGTGAAGTTACCACAGGAAAACAAGTCTTTGCATATCATGTGATTTTTCTTTGCTGACTGTGCCTGTGCTTGTTTTTTCCATGTGGCAAAAGCCTGTTTGTTGAGCATTCAGTTAACTTCATTTGCTTCATATATACAAGGGATTAGGAATATGCATACAAATATTTACCACAAGTTAGCTGTCAATAAGTATTTTATTGTTGTACCTGAAAAGTGGTTTTAGCTCTCTTTTTTTAAATGAACTATGTAACACATAGGCAGGATATGCTGGCACATGACTAGTTTTGTTTTAAAACCTTTGCAGTAGAAATTATTTGCTATTGCCTGAAACTTTTTCTTATATACATTCATTTCAGGCTGCAGTTTTCCCTTTTTCCCAAGTGTATTTTGCAAAACTACTTATTTTAATACTAAAATTCTGTTTATTTTATTCTGTCTCAAATGTTAAGCTTCTGATGTGTTGCAGCTTTTTCATGACTAGCAACTGCCCAGTAAAAGTTGCCAAGAGGAAAAGCTGGAGGTTTTGGCAGCTGGGTGGGAACAGATGACAATCTTGGAATAGATGGGCAAGAGTATTGGGCTTTGTTGTTGTTGTTCAGGAAGTAATGAAGGCTTTTGGCAGGGGGAAGAAGATCCATCCTTTGAATCTTGTTTTAGGGTTAAGGATAAAAAGTAGCATGGCTTTTCAGGGAAAGCAGGTAAGTTTTGAATCTCTTATTCCTCTTAGCTTCAGGGCTGCCCCACAGCATCCAGTTCAATTTCTGCCTGTGATACCAGCAAGGCAAGTGTCAGTGTTGCTCAGAGCTTTTGCTGTTTTGCTGCACAATGAAACACTGATACTGAGCACTGGACCTGGTGCCACTGTTTGCTCTGAGCTTGAGTGAATGGTGATGGCGCTGACCTTAGTGTTTTTGTTTTGGGTTGTCTTCAGGGTGAAGACAGTTTCTCTTCCAATGCAGTCTTGAGATTTTCACAGTTATTTAGAGATGAGGCTCTTTTTTTACATGCCAGTGGAAAGCAATGGGGTCATGATGGAAGTAGAAATTTGACCTTCACTCTTGCATGTATAATTCTGCTTTGCTTGTGTAAATTACAAAGAGAATCCTTTCAAGTATTATAAACAGACCTGGTAGATCAGACCTGCTTGTCAGCCACATTCAACATTTTCATTTTCTGTCACAGCCTGATCTAAGTATCCAACTTCCTAATTAGGTTTTGGATAACTTCCAAGTTCAGTGCTTGATGTCCAATTATATTTGCAGTAAAATGGCATTTAGAAGTAACTAGCACTTTCAGATAAGAACTTCTGATGATCTGCTAGAAAAATTCTGAATCAAGATATTATAAAATACTTCAGCATCAATAAAACAGAGGAACCCAGTGAACATGTTGATAAGGTATCTTCCCTGATGTTCTGTTCTCAAATGATTATTAAGTGGTCTTTTTTTTTTTACTTATTAAGGTTGTTTTTTTTTCACCCTTGGCAGAACTTTACTGTTGCCATATTGTCCTGTCTTTAACTGTGCAAAACTCCCAGGAGTTTGAGTGCTTTAAAGACTTCACAGCATGGGCAGGTGCTTCTCAAGTGACCTGTTATTTTTCAGAAGTCTGTATGTACGGGTGAAATTCTGATACACACCATGGCTGTCAACCAAGACTAGCTCTTTGCACAGCATGTTTTGTACATAATCTTTACTTTCAGTAGATGAGCTTCAGGGGTAAGTATACAACTAGATTAGAGGTCATACCTTTCTCAATTGACACATGTACTGAACACCGAATTTTCCTGGACCACTGATGCTGCAAACTCTGAAAGGACTAACAAGAAGTAGGTCTTTGCCAGGCATAGGACAGCTTTACAGTAGCTGTCTTGTACTGTCTGAAGGATCTGGTACTGCACATGGAAGTGTTATGGTGTGCAGTTTACCTATTTTCTGCCACTACACGTCCCCCAGAGGACTTGGATGATAGTATAATACAGGGAGCAAAGAGATGTTTTGAGTTACTGAGGGGAGCATACAGCATTTCTTGCAGGTGATGGAAATGTTCCTCTGCTGGGGAAGTGAGCCTTTTTGCTATTGTATCCAAAATTGAAAAATCAGACTGATGCCTTGACAGGATAGTTGACGTGCCAGACTGCTGTCCTTTTCTATCTGTCTTTCTTCAAATATATGGGTCTTGCAAAGTCATCCTATTATTTGTCAGCCATGAATCATTATTTCTTTTAACTGGTTAAATTGAGGAGCAAGGTGCAAGGAGAATCACTCTCATTAATCAGGGTAGATGGGTTGAATTAGTGGATCACTTTTTTATCCCTAGCCAGTGAAACTGACTTGACAGCCAACAGCCAGTTGAGGAGCCATCTTCTTCCCTTTGCAATTTTTGAAGTTTTTTTTGCTGTGTATCCTGCAGGCACCGGATAAGAAAGTTTCATACCCATCGTGTTGCCTGCAATGTAGCAGCTAAAGGGTAGTCGGACTTCATGGCACATGTGATGTACTCCCTCTTAGACAAAGCTCCCTCTCTTGCACAAGTGGTGAAGGAGAAGCTGGACATCCAGCAGAACTTTGACAAGAGCAGCTCACTTCTGTCTGAGATATTCTTGAACTATTTTCCTTCCAGGCTGGTAGTGGAAGTAGCAGGAAAAAAAAAAAGGTAAGCTCAGTGGCAAATAGCTTTGTGGGAATGGAGACCAAAGAACGTTCCTGCCCCTCCTGGTGATCCACTAGGCTGCAGTGGGGAGCCTGGTGGTCTCAGCCTGACTGGTTTCTCCAGGTCAGAGCTGAAGACAAGACAGTAGGCTTAGTTGGCCTAAAAATTGTCACACCAGTGCGAGGAATGAAGAAAGCAGGCTGCTTTCTAAACCCTTCCTCACCACTCCCTGGGAGATTTGGACCACAAGGAGAGAAGGTCGCATAAGGTACTTGGCATAAGCAGGGAAGTGCATATGGGGAAAGATGCTTTGTTTCTGCCACCAAAAAAATTGCAGCAGCAGGTAGGGCCCTGGTGGGAGGTGAGGGAAGGGCTGTGGCCATAACCCCTCGCCAGGCTTTGTCTGCCATGCAGATTAGGTGCAGGGCTTTTCTGGCTCAGCGTTGCTAGGCTCTTCCCTGCTATTGACTTGGTGGAGAGGCTGAGGGGGGTGGGAGGGAGTGACTGCATTATATTGTTTCTTTGAGTTGTTTTTCTCCCCCCTTCTATGGGGAGATGGGCTTGATCCACTGGTTTTGGATTTCAGAGGCAGAAGGCAAGACATGACCAGCTGGTGTCTTGAAATGGCACAGGTGCAGTGGCTGCGGGAGGGGGGAGCCAGGAATAATTACAGGTTTGTGAAGCATCAGGCTTTGCCTGAAAAGGGCTCATCGAGAAACTGCTCTTTATGGAAAATTAATGGTGAAGCTGGAAAAACTGTCAGGCCCACAATTGTTGTCGTCTGGTAGTGATGCCTTAAAGGAGCAGCGCCTCCTGCTTGCCTCCCCTCCATGGGTAGCCCAGAGCTGGCATGCAGCTTTCTGATCCCATAGCAATTGAAATTTCATGTCACTGTCATCAGATTTAATGGCCTTGAGTCCTTGTCTCTCTTCCCTGCTGCTGCCCTCCCCCTTTCCACCCCTAATTTGTGATTATGCTTGCTCTTTCCTTTGGAAGCCTTTTATTTATTGGGCCCCTAAACCTGTTTCTGCCCCACTGGATGAAGGCTAAGTGGATCAGAAAGCCTAAATTACATGATGTGGAGAACTCAAAAGCCTTGCCTCTCCTGGTGCTGGGGGTTATTACTGCCACGTTGGAAAGCTTCACCCAAAACCCATTAGGATTTATCTGGGTAGAGACCAGATTCCCAGCTAAAGCTGTTTTTTCTTGGTATCAGAAATGCACCTTATAAAGAAAACAGGTTGCTTAAGGCAAGTACAGTTGATAAGTGTCCCACCCCCAGGCCTGTGTGCAGACAGTCTCATACCTCTGAAAATTACCTACATGCTGAAGTACAGCATGTCTCACTTGCATATATTCTATTCTGTTTTTGTCCATCTCTAAAGCTCAAATCTATAATCAGCTGTTGTTTTAAAAAGAAACTACAGGCGTATGGCAGACTTTGTTGTGAACTCTGAAAGTCATCCCACCATGTTGTATCTGCAACCAACAGTGCTGCTTCCTGGGAGCTTTGAAAGTAATAATCTCAAATTACCTGGCAGTTCCTAGAGAGCTGTGAGTGGGGCCTCTTTACACTCTTGGTGGGACCTTTGTACTCAGAAGACAGAAGTCCCTGTCTCTCCTCTGGTCATTGAAGTTTTTATTTCTTGGTCAGATGCTGAACTCTCCAGATTGAGATGTAGTTGGGTCAGCAGCTCCCACAGACTGAAAATTTTTGCCTAAAACTCCTTTCTTAGTATTGCTAGAAGTGTTCTCTGAGGAGTAGTTTTTAGAGGTTTCTAAAACATTAGTTAGAAGAATGTGTCTTTCTCCAAGTCCTGTGAAATCACAGTGGTGGTATTAAACCAGCTATCTTTTCAAGCAGCAAGAAATGAAAAACAGTGCTAATAAACTCAATTAAAAACTCCTGAAACTACAGCAAATGGTTCTCTCTAAACAATAAAAATTTATAATGTTGGCTATGGAGAAAACTGGGCAGTGCATTGGTGCCTGGAGGCTTTATTGGGGTAACCTCAGGGCACTTCGTAATAAAGCTCAATTATGTAGGAGGCTCATCCCATTCTTGTGCTGATGATCACTGCTGTGGAGGTGCAGGAGCACATTTTTATGTGGCAGCCTCTTTGACTGCAATTTCACCTACTTTTTAATAAGGGTGTGTGTGTTTGTGTGCAAATCTGGTGTCCTGTTCAAAGGAAGCTCCAGATGTGCCAAAACCCCCTCTAAAACTGACAGTAGATCCTTTTTTTTCTGCCACTTTTCCTTCTCTCAGGCCCTTTAAACAAGCTGTGGTCTCACTGGAAGCTTTTCTGCCTCCTATCTTAAAATGCCACACTTCAGAATTGTGCTGTTTTAGGAAGAGATTGGGCCCCAGCCAGCTACGCTGAGTTAAATTTGGAGAGAAAGTTAATGTTTGTGAAGGAAGAGGAAGCAGTTATTTGGAGAGGTTACTTTTAGTTTGTACGTGGCCAGATGATGGGTCCATTAGGATAGTTTCATTTGCAAGTGAAAAGTAAAGTTGGGAATGCCCTGGTACCCATGTAACAATGTACAGACTTTAATGAAAATGTAATAGATGCTTTCTGGTTGTCGTATCTTCACTTCTACTGTAATACCTGCTACCCTATGTGGGTATACTGAGACTATTTCAGAGCAGCCTCAAACAAGAGACAAATCTTTGTGTGTCCCAGTGTATGACCATCTCACGAGACGATGTTGGTGCTCATGAGTGCTGTCTTGGATGCCTCTGGACCATGTTGTTATCCTGCTCTCAGTGGGAGCTATGCTATAATCTCTCTCTAACAGTGGTTTCTCTCCCTCCCCTCTCCCTTTCCCTTCTTCAGACATGCCTGGAGTTGGAGCGATACCTTCAGACTGAGCCACGGAAGATCTCTGAGACCTTTGGTGAGGACTTGGACTGCTTCCTTCATGACTCCTCGGCCCCAGATGCAGAGGACAGTATCCGACGGCTGGACCCCATCCTTTTACCAGTGGAGACAAGTACATGTGACAAAAGTACCAACATGGACATTATCCTCTCCCGTGACAAACTGCTGTCTGAGACGTGCCTCAGCTCACAGTCCACCAGCTCTTCCACAGAAGGCTACACAGCCGTCAACCAGGCCCAGCTCAATGCAGTAACCTCATTAACCCCCCCTTCCTCTCCGGAGCTCAGCCGCCACCTTGTCAAAACCCCACAGACTCTCTCAGCGGTGGATGGCACAGTGACGTTGAAATTGGTAGCCAAGAAAACTTCACTCAGCTCTGTGAAAGTGGGTGTAGCAACAGCAACTGCGGGGACAATAAAAAGTGGGCAAAGTGACAGTGAGCAAGGAGGTACAGGGACAGAAGCATCCCCAGAAAATAAGAAGAGGGTTCATCGCTGTCAATTTAATGGCTGCCGGAAAGTTTATACAAAGAGCTCTCACTTAAAGGCTCACCAGAGGACTCATACAGGTACTTATGTAGGATGCTTCTCTCATCTTGTCCTCCTGCCAGCTACCTGTAACCATCTCCTTTTATTCTCATTTAGAAAAGAAAAAAAAAAAAACAACCTCTTCTGAAAATTTGAGCTTCTGTTTATGAAACAGGGCAGTGGAAAATATGGTAGGCCAGCAAATGTACCCATTATTCAATAGAACAGAGAAGTTCACCATCTGCCATTAACCTGTTGGGGTTTCATATGTCTTATGGGGCTTGATGCAGAGTAATTTTAGGATACCTAAGGGGTGTAGATGTATCATGTTAAAACTATGTGCATGTCACTTTGGGGTTTTGGCACTCACTTCCCCCAGATAACTTTAAAAATGTTAAGTTTAGTCAAGTGTTATTTTCTTCAAATAGAAAATAGCGTGGGTAGGTTTTTGGTGCCTTTTGTATGGGAGAAAGGGAAATGTGTTTCAGATCTTAGATATGTGGTTTAGGAATAATCTGTGCATGAGGCAGCATGTGTAGATGCAGACATGTAGGCATGCAGAGGCACATACCCCTCAGATACTAATGATCTTGAACTTCTCCAGTGCTAAAATATAGTGAGAACAAATAAGAGAATGACATGGAGTTTGAATGAAATAGTGTAGGTAGAGAGGGAATAGGATGTGTGGATAGATGTGAGGCTGGTATTTTGGGTAACATTTACAAATGTTATATATATATATGTGTGTGTGTGTGTGTGTGTGTGTAAGCTTGTTGAAGCATACTGAATTGGCTTAGGTTGGTTATTCAGGTTCCTTCCTCACATTTCTTCATAGTCCCCAGTAGCTTTTCAGCTGATATTCATTGGCATTAATAGCTATGCAGTTCACACACGTTGCTGCTTTGTTCTAAGCTTCACACGTGATGAGAGATGATAAATTCCCATTAGCACTGTCTTATCATGTGATTATTCTTGTTTCCAGAGGGATTGGTATAATCAGTCTTCTCAATTTTACTGTAAAATGTGTGGTCTCTTACGATAACTGCACATTTAGTTCACGATCTTATCATGCAGGCAGATTCCTAGAAGCAAGGTTGTTCTTGCAAGGTAGAAAATAACACGTTGGACCAATGCAGTAAATCAGACAAATATGTGGGTTGTTAAGAGAGTTGCATCCATCACATACTAGGCAGCACTGTAAAAGTTACGTGGTCTGAAGTATAAATCATAGTAAGACATAGAAGTCATTGATCTTTTTATATGGGCTTTCTAGTGCTTTTACTGGGGATAGCCACCTTGCCAGGAGTGACCTCACCTGTAATTCAGTGATTTGAAAGCCAGTGAAAGAAGTACAATAATTTTAAAATCATCATCAACATGGTCAGAATGTTGGTTCCTTGTAGCGCCAATGCTGCTGTGAGGGCTTGTCCCTGCTGGGGCTGGCCAGTGGGATGTCCCAGCCAAGGCCTTCCAGCAGACCACGGAGCTTCCATGAAAGCACAAATGAAGAGTGTGAGAGCTGTTTACCCAGTGGTCTTGTCTGTTCAGCTGTGAGCCCCATGTTCCTCCTCGAGCTGGAAGTGATGGGTCTTACACAGCTTTTCCTGAAGTCAGTCAGGGATATGACACAATAGCCTGGAAAGGGTGAACTTGTGAAGTTTTCCTGGTTTTGTCACCCAGATGAGGATATGCACAAGGAGTTCTGAGAGGAGCACTTGCAAAAACTACTAATCTCTCAACATCTTTATGCTTTAGTGTCCAAATCTTGTAAGAGTTTGTATGCTTTTGTACCGAGCCTTAGGTCTGGTTGAATTTTCTGAGGTCAAAACCTTTCCCCTCTAACATCACCATGTGAAATCTTACATTTTACAATTAATCCATGATGAGCAATGTTTCGCACTGGCCCTGTGATCTTTCTGTTGAATAGCCTTGAACCATACGTGGTGCCATGATGTGCTGAGTCTGCCCATACACAGCAGTGCTCAACATGGTGAGAAAGACACATCCTCCTTTGCTGGCAGATGGGTCAGACCTTTATCAGATGATGGGACTGCAGCTGCCTGGGTGCAGAGCCCAGACCTCCCATTCGCAGCACCTCACCGGATGGGATCAGCTACTCCTCTGATCTTGCCAGTTAAGTGTTTAAACCATCAGTGGTTTAAACAGCCCCTAATTATGGGAGTATTTCTGTTTCCATTCACCATGTCCTGAGCAGATAGGATAGGTTGTTAGGAAAGCAGGAAGGCAATGCCCCAGAGGGAATACAAACCTGGATGATGATCTCTTGTGTATTAGCATCTGTAAAAGCACCCTGCCCCTGACCATATCCTAGCTGTCTTCAGATTTGTAGAAAGCATGGTTTCCCTTTGTGATGAGGACTGAATGCAGTCTTGTTGTTAAAACACGTCTGATGCAGAACCTGGGAGCAGGGAACCTGTCTCTCATTTTTGTCTGTGGAAAGCAGGTTGTCTAAATACCTGTGAACATTTACATCTTAGGAGCAATTTGAGTAAATAGAGGGAAAGGGTGTGATAGGTTTATCTAAAGAGCTTATTTGAGTCTGGAGCACAAAGTCATTCAGACCCTTTCATACTGCTTACATGCTCGGTTCCCTTAAAACACACTGACTGTTAGATGCCTTAAATGAGAGCTGGTACAATCAAGTCATTAAATGTGTTCATGCTGACCTCTTCAGTGGGGTTTCCCCACAGGGAGATCATGCCTCTGGTAAAAGAGTGGGACAGAGAGGAGTAGCTATGGAAATTTGGGACTGAATTATAAATGTCAGGGCTGTCTCCTTTCCCATACAGCCTTCAGGGCATGGGACAAGGAGCCCTTTTCTCCGTGGGTGCTTTGTTTTTTTTCATGCCTGATCTGAGTGTACTGTGGGTTGCAAATGCACCCAGCAGTGCCAATGGCTAGTAGCCACTTGGCTTAGTCAGTGACTGAGCCAGAGGGTCTGAAATGATTGTGAGATATTTTCCTTTGGCTGGTGGTTTATTAGTGTGTCATGTGAGAGCAGTCTGCCAGTGTGGGCTCTGTATAAAAGGGTGTGAGTGCCCCAACAGACAAAGAGCTCCCAGTGTGGGGTTCACAGGCAGGGAGGCAGATGTGGGCTGGTCACTCAGCTTGCACGTGCGAAGTCCACTTGCTGGATCAAAGGCATTTACTGCAGCGCATGAAAACAAGAAACCATGGGCCAGGGAGCGGGTGGGGGGTGGAAGGCAGCGGAAGGAGGCTGCATTCCTTTCGTTTGTATGTAAGGCTGACCAGACAGACGCTGGCTGCTGTTCCTCGCTGCTGCTTGATGAGCCATGCTGGGCTGCAGGCAATGCAGGCTGATAGCTGCTTTCTAGATTGGGAGCAAACCTCTCTTGGGGTTTTACTCTGCTGGGAAGCCCAGAGACAATCAGACCCCACATTACACTTGGTGCATCTTCCACATTACTCTCTCACATCTCATCTGCAAGAGAATCAGGACAGGACTATAAGGCCCATCAATGGTTGAACTGGTTATGAAACCACCTTCTGGATGACCTTTGGAGAGGGAAAAACAATCATCTGTGTGGGAGAGAATTTAATCTGGAAGGGAAAGGGAAAAACATTGTCTGTATGGAAAGGGAAATGAAAATATTTGACTGAACTCAAAGCAAGCTGGGGCATCTAAAGTTAAGGGTGTGTAAAGGAGCTAAAAGTAGTGGTGGGACTGACTGTCAGAGTGCAACAAAGAAGCCCCTCAGGGAAGAAACAGCAGCTGGGCCTGTAAACAAGAGGAAAAGATGAGCTGTAGGTTTGGAGAAACCACACTGCCAGTGTGAGAGTGAGGTAAAAACATCAAAAGAAGGAGCAACCAGGACTGGCATGGTAATTTAACCCTAGCACATTCTCTCACAGCTATTCGTGGAGCATACATCAGTGCAAACAATGGCATTTTCTCTCTTTTGTGAGAGGAAAATTTTCATCCTGCCTTCACACATGCATGGAGATGAATTGTCAATGTAATGGAGAGTGCAGAGGGAAGGAATTCGAATGAGCCAAAACCCATGTATAATCATCAGTACTTCCTAAATTAGAAAACAGGATATTGCTGGAGAGTGTCTGAATGCAAATAAGTCTAAGGGTGAACTGGCCTGTGACCTATGGAAAGATTAGTCATGGGATGTGACTGTGTCTCCCAGATCAAAGACTACTGGAGATTTCTATCTCCTGACAAAACCATGCCTATCAGCCTTCCTTGCAATAATGTGCAGGGGAAGGTGTAAGATGGCATGGATACTTTCTGACTGGGGATGATGCATCACATAAAAACTGACCAGGAAATCCTTAAGATTAGGACAGTGATAAAAAAATTACCCTTATGGGGTTCTACTAGGATTTGCATTTTAAGAGTGTCAGAAGGTTTGTGGGTTTGTTTTTTTTTTCCCCCTTCATCCATCCAAAAGCAGGATTTGATACAACTGAAGCTCAAATCTGAGAAACAACATTTGGGCACCTCACATCAATATTTACATTTCTAAGGGCTAAACAAGTGGGAAATACCCATGTAAATAGATGTTATCGGTCTACATGTGATCTTAAGACAGCACTTCTTCAAGTGGGGTTTGTTTCACATTGTCAGGACATCTTATTTTAAATTATATAGTTATTTGATCCAAAATGTGGGGTGAGAGTAACTAAAACAGACAAATCCACCCTGCAGGAAAACAAATTACTACATTTGCAAGAAAAAGATGAGACACATGAGAGATTAGAAAGAGCATTAACTAACAGGAAGGTTTTTGAGATGGCATATAAAACAATAGAGAACTTTCCACAGGTGTTGGAGATAAAAGAGGAAATATCTGGAATCTGGAAATTATTGGAGGAGACAAAGTTGAGGAGAGTAGGCTGGATGATAGGTAAAGAATATTAATACAAAGTAAAGGAATAATAGAGAAAATAAACTCTGTGTCAGTGATAGCATGTGAATGGGAAGCTGCATTGCTGTATTGTATTATTGTGGTAGGATCTGTGAACAGAAAGCAAATCAAGAGAAGGAAAAAGCAAGTAGTCAAGCACAGCACCAATTCTGCAGGATGCAAGGCTTTGAATAATGACATAGGGAAAAGCATTTGGGAGAACAGTATTGATGGCATAGGAGAAATTAAAGCCAAAATCCAAGATGTTTTGCTGTACAGAGACCCATAGCTTTGTAGTGAGCCCGCAGTTCTGTGTGCAGGGCTGAAACCTGCCAAGGGGACATGGAGGGACATGGAGGATCCTGAAGGTCCAATGACTGCAGCTGAAGCAAGGGGTGAATTTGCTGCTGGAAATGAGAGCGAGGTTATTGAGGGAGGAAGGGTGTGTTAAAGACCTTCATTCAGGGCTGGATTTTTTTGGGGGTACAGTTGCTTAGCCAATTTGGAAAGATGTGGTTTTTTTATGATGTTAGACTTTTTGAAAGTTTTTTTGTGTAAAAGCATAACAAAGCTGATTAAAATAAGCCTGAATTGATCCTGAGCTCCTTAAAATATTCTGATCTTGAAGCCTTTTAGCCATTTTTGAGGTTTGGAGGGGAGTGTTGTGATTTCATTGTGGAGGGTCAGAGCCTCACTTCATTATTACAGCAAGAGCTTAGACTTAGGAAATTATCTTTGAAAACCACCCAGGCAGCAGGAGGATGGCCCCTGCCAAAAGCAGCCCTTGCCATTTAAAACGCCAGTGGTGTTCATGTGTTGCTTAGTTGTCAATACCTGAATTCTCAGTCCTGTGTTTCTGCTCCATCATTTGCCAAATCAATAACACAGGACAATCTTATTGTTTGGGTTTGAAAATGTACATAGGTATTATTTGTTTGTTTGTTTGGTCTGTGAGTAGGTTTCTGGCACAAAGTAGACCTAGAAATTGATGTTTGCTGTCTGTTCAGCAACTGCAGGAGGGCAAGTGCAGGTGCCTCCAAGTGTTATGGCGGTCTGCCTTGGTAAGGCACGGGGTAGCCTTCTTGAGTTTGTAGTTTAGTGTTTTCTTTATACCCATCCATCCACTCCTGAGTCCCTATGAAGCACCCGGCCAGAGTGCAAATGATAGAGATCACAGAAAGAAAAACCCACTGATTTGTCTTCTGCCAAATTCCCTTTGTGTTGCTGCTGTCCCACACTGGATAGAATTGGCAAGTTAACAAGATGCTATGATTTTCTTGTCCATTTGTCCAAAAGCACTGTAATTTCGAAAGTATTTGAGGTCATGCCAGGCATGTATTGGAGATGTGTGCTCAGAAATGCTGTTTTAGGCTGAGGCAGGCATGACTGGGAGACCTGAAGTGCCCTGGGCAGGGAAATCCAAGTGCGCTATTTCTCATCAGAAAAGCGGGTGCTGGGTTGGAGGCTTTTCCTAAGCACAGTGTGAGTGTTTGAGTCTGGGTCATATCTGGGCAGGTAGCCAGCAGCCTGGATGGACCTCTCCTAATCCAGAGCCTGTCTTTCACACCCCAAGTGGACACAGTCCCACATACCTCCATACCAGCAGCAGCAACTTGAAAGCAGGAGCAGATGAACTACAAGGCTTCATGGAAGCTGGCCTAAATACAGCAGAGGGTGTCTATGTTTTTGCCAAAGGTGGTGGGGTCCTGAATAAAACTGTGCGCACAGTGGCATAGGTGGTGCCCGCCTTATAGCACAAACCAGTTGCAGCTAAGGAGACCGGTCTGATAGGCATAGGGAATATGAGACACCTATTCAGTCCTGTACTCTCTGGCCCAGGTGTCTGTGAGGCTATTTTTGAAATTAGTTCCAGTGTCTGACTCAGGTTCCATGCCACCACAGGCCTTGCTTTTCAATGCCCAGGATGGTGTTCTGGGCAGTGGCATGAGGCACAGGGTACATCTCCAGCCATCCAGTGGTTGTCTCCACCATTGTCAGCGCATAGTGCCTGGCTTGGTGGGTTTCCGGGAGCGTGATGTAAGTGTGATCTTCCAGGCCTCCCCACACTTACGTTTCAGCCATTGTCCCTGGTGTCACAAGGGCTTTACTCTTGTCCTGCTTGATTGCAGCACATGTTTCACAGTTATGGATGACCTGGAAGATACTGTCTGTGATTAAGTCCACCCCTTGATCACGAGCCCATCTGTATGTTGAATCTCTTCACTGATGACCTGAGCCATCATGGACCCACCAAGCCAGAAATAATTCACCTTTATATTGCCAGTCCAGATCCATCTGAGACACTTTCATCTTGGTAGCCTGATCCACCTATTCATTGTTGCAATGTTCTTCAGTAGCCTGACTCTTGGGTACGTGAGCATCTACACGGTGTACTTTTACAACCAGCTTCCTACCTGGGCAGCAATGTCTTGCCACAATTCAGCAGCCCACATGGGTTTACCTCTGTGCTGCCAATTGGTCTAGCTACTCCCACAAATAATTTGACAGAAACAAAGGCATTAATATTCCTTGGCTATAAGTCATAGTTCATATTATTAATCTATTAATTATTATTTGATCTTCTTTTGGTTAAATTTTTTGCTCCTTTTGCTCAGTCTTCTTCTTCGTGTTCTTGAATCAGTGCGCTGTGAGTCAATGGTCATCTCCCTCTGCCAAAATGACCCTTTCCCTAGTCTGATGAGTTGGCATTGTTTTTTCCCTGTAATCTGGTCTTATCTTGGTTGTTTTGTCAATCGTCTTTGGTTCCTTGGTTCAGAAGAGCCCTTTCATGTGGAGGTTGTGGAAAAGCCTTGTGGCCCTGCATGGCAGGCTGGTTTTGGTCTCCACTGGGTAGAACAATTTGGAACACCGGAAGGTGCTCTTTTCGCAGCGGTCTGTCCCTACTGAAGATGAGGACATCCATCACCTTCCCTATCCCTGAGGTTTCTTCACATTTCTCCACATGCAGAAGGCAGTATAAGCCATGCTGAGCAGCCCCACAGGTTGCCAGGCTATACAGAGCAACCAGGTCAGGTCAAAGGGCAAGGTGATTCCAAAACTGGCACAAAGGGTAGGGCAGGTTAGAGGCTGCACTCTCTGGGATAATGGGTGATTGCTTCAGTCACTCAGGAGCGATGTCCATCCTGACCCTGACCCAGTCCTGAGACATGCAAAGGCTGGTGGTGCTGGTCCTTTCAGCAGTCATGCTCTTGGTGACAACAGGCGGTTTCTTTGGACCCTCAGGGCTGATGTCCATCCTGAACCTGACCCGGTCCTGAGACTTGCAAAGGCTGGTGGTGCTGGTCCTTTCAGCAGTCATGCTCTTGGTGACAACAGGCGGTTTCTTTGGACCCTCAGGGCTGATGTCCATCCTGAACCTGACCCGGTCCTGGGGATTGCAAGGGTCAGTGCTGCTGGTCCATTCTTCGGGCATATATGTGACAGCAACAAGTGACAGAGACAGCCTCTGGAGCACTGTGGTCAGGAAGACCACCAGGATGAGCCTCATTCTGGTCTTTTGCAAGGATGCCATCTTGACACGTGAGCTGCCTCAGCCTGCCATATTGCCGAGAGTTCAGACTGTGCTGTCCCGGGCTGAGTGGCTGCTCAGTCTCTATGTGCTTACACGTGTTGTTAATGCGACATCATGGGCTGCTGTCGCACAGGGCTCTGTGACGTCACAAGGTGTTTTCTGCCTAGCCAGCGGGTGATTAAGGCCAAAATGGAGCTGGGAGGGACTTGGATAGGTGGATTTTGACGCCTGCTGAGCCCATTGTTGGTGGCCTGCACTGAGCCCAGCAATGGAGTGGCACTGTGTCCCACAGGATCTGCACTGTGAGCTGTGCCCAGACTCCATCCAAGCTGCATTCAGTGCTGTGCCCCAGCAGGACAACCATGATGTGTTTCCACACAAAATCCTCTTGAGGGCCAAGCAGCAATCCATGTTAAGAGGAAAGCCAAAAATTCATGCATTTTGACAAAAAAATCTTAACCCCTCTTGAGCAGGAGCTTGGACAAACTGACCTGTAAGAGGATTAATAAGATCAATCTCAACATACCATTACCTTTCAACATGTGTTTGATCACCTTTTATCACCACAATGTCAATTGGATACAGTCTGCCATATAAAGTTTCAAAGGGGCTTGCTCCCTTCATAACTCATGCAGTGATTCAGATTCTCACTAGAGCAATAGGTGATGGATTTGCCACCCAGCACTCCTTTCTGCACAGAGCTGTAAATAAATACCTCATCTCTGTGTGTGGATCAACTTCTTGCACATGGGGTGAAAGAGCCTGTTTCAGGACAGCAACTGCAGAACCAAAATCTTTCCACTGCTCAGCTTCAGACATGATAAGAAGGCTTAATAAGAATCAAAGCCTTTAAAACACTGCAGGCCAGTTTGCAATCCCAGAAGTCCCCATTTGCTGATTCGCACACAAATGGTGTGTTAGGCAGATTTGTTAATGAAGATGTTTTGCCTTCAAAACTTGGGACTGAAAGCTGTGGCTGTAAACACTGAATGCTGAAAGAACATTTGCAGGCATGCTAACTAAGCTAATGATGACAAACATGAGTTTCAAGATAAAAGTTGATGCCCATCTGAATTCTGCAAGAAAGGTGTACGCAACTGTATGACAGTGCACATTCAGAGGCTTAGTGGGAATTTATTCCTTCCTTCCGTGCATCTGGACTCTCACCACACACAGAGAGGTCTTAATAGATTAGTTAGTATAAACTTCCATTTGTACATCTTGTTGGTCACCTGTAAAGTTTGCAAAGCCTTTCCTTCTTCAGAGTGAAATTTTCCACATTTGGGTGTTTTTCCAGCGTGGTTGTTGTTTGTTATTTTAGAAATTAGAGCATGTGTGTTGGAGAGAGGCAGGGAGAAAAGAACTGTGCACAGTGTAACAAGTTTAGCTAAAAACTTGGCCTGTTTAGTTGAAAAGAATAGATGACTTCTGTCTGTGAATATCTGGGTAAAAATTAACTTGAACGGATTAAGCTATGATCCGTTGTAAACTGACTTCCATGTGAGTGATATTTTATCATTAATTCTTTGCAAGACCCATGGAGTCCCAAAGGTGATCTTTTATTGGGCTTTGTTTGGCTTTGAATGTGTGTTAGTGAACTTATTTCATACAGAAAACATATTTATTTTTTAGTTTTTCTCTCTTAAGGCACAGGGTCACCCAGCAATGGAATGCCATAATACATTTGTGCTCTCCTTTGGTTACACTTACCTGGCAGCATGAATGAACTGGGTGGTTTCAAACTGGTTGCATGTACCTCCCTTAGAGCTAAGGACAGGTAATCATTTGTGCCTTTTCCAAAATACAGATGGGGAAACTTCTTAGCTGGTAAAATTAATTACCTTTACTCGCTGCCTTGAGCTCTTGAGATTAGTCTGCTTGGTTCACCAAGGGTTGCCCAGCAGCATTGCCAAGACCTTTTTACCGAGCTCTGCTCAGTGTGGAGGAGCAAGAAGCTCTCGTGCTGCTGGGTGCAGCCTGCCAGCTCTGCCCAAGGACAGAGAAAGCACCAGGAAGGATGGGATCTCCTTCAAACATCACGTGCCTGCCACCATGTAGGTAGCTCTGCCTTGGCATCAGGGCAGCCTTTACTGGGAGAACTTGCCAGTGTATGCTTTAAGCCCAAGCACATGATTTCCCTTTTGCATCCACCCGCAAATCAAATTCAATATCTGAATGATGGAGATCCTGAGTATTTTTCCATTTTTGTTGTTGACAAAACTGGGAAATCAAAAGGAATGTACATTCTTTTCCCCTGGTGTTTTATTCCTGTGCTGTCTCTGCCAGTCTGCATCATTTTATTGGTCATCTATTCTCTGATTTTCTGGTGGCTAGAGTGAGAAGATGGTAAATGCTGAAAAACATCGGCACTGCAATAGTTTGAATAAGCAAAACCCACATTCCTTAGCAAAAATATGGAGCAAAACCATTCAAAATGTTAGCCTCTGGAAAAGGGGAGTCTGTTCCTCTTAATTTTTTTGTAATTTCTGAACACAGTCTGTAGTACATGTGTCTAATATTTTTCCTGGCCTATTTGCCTTTATATGTAGTCTGGAATTTCTCAGAAACTCTTGACCTAAAACTTAGGTTTCCAAGGAACATCTTTGATACACTGCTCTGGATTATGTAAATATGCACCCTGTCCCTTTAAGGCTGTCTCACTGCCCACCCTCTAAGATACCTTACAAAAAACAAAGCAAGGAGAACATTTTGAGGGTGCTGGAAGAATGTGACCCAGTGAGCTGCTGAATTTTTTCCTTTTTCATCTGTTCCTTCTGCCACTGCTGCCTTGCCTTGCATCTTTAAGTGCAACAGAGCTCACAGAATCTGAAACTAGAAGCCCTTATTAGAGGACATTTTAAAAAATTTCTTGCTGTTCCTCTGGGGACCGAAGTAATGGCAGCTTGAAGCAGCGGAGAATGTGTAATTAGGGCAAACAGCGATGCCTCGTGTGATCGGGAGAAACAGGAGGAGAGGAGGAGAAGCGCAACAGCCCGGCGTGCACAGGCTGTTACTAGGAGACCCCGGCATGAAATGCATGAGATGCGGGGTGCTAATGGGCCAGCCCCGCTGCCTGGGTACCAGCCCGACCTGCTGCACAGCTGCTTCTGCCCGCCCGTTGCCAAGCAACTCCTCTTTTCTTTTCTTTTCTTTTCTTTTCTTTTCTTTTCTTTTCTTTTCTTTTCTTTTCTTTTCTTTTCTTTTCTCTTCTCTTCTCTTCTCTTCTCTTCTCTTCTCTTCTCTTCTCTTCTCTTCTCTTCTCTTCTCTTCTCTTCTCTTCTCTTCTCTTCTCTCCTCTCCTCTCCTCTCCTCTCCTCTCCTCTCCTCTCCTCTCCTTTCTTCTTTTTATTTCTTTTTTTTTTCTTTTTCCTCCCCCCTCCACACTCACTTCTTCTGGGGCTTAATTGGGTAGTTTTGCTGCTGGTGTTGCTGCCGGGTGCTTGCCTGTCCCTGCCGCTCTGCTGCTGTCCCCAGGGCCGGGCCCGGGGGAGGATGTGCCAGCAATTAATGGGGCAGAAGCTTGGGCTGTGTGCTTGGGCTGGCACTAGCATCTGTCCCCCAGCCCTGCTCCCCACCATCCCAAAGCTTCCTTCAGAAAGGAGCTGTGGAGAGGGGTTTGAACAGGGAGCACATTGCAAAGGCTTTATCATTCTCAATGGCAGTCTTGCACAGACCCGGAGAGATAGAGCCAGGCATTCCTCCCTTCCTTCAGGGCTCGGCATGGATGGCAATGTGCATTTGTTAAATGCATCCTCTTGAGTAGAAAATGGAACATTTCCATTTCTTTGAATATTGCTACATGCTTTTCTTTTCGCTGCTTTTCAGCTAGGCAAGTGGGCTTTGTGGATGTGTGTTAGGTGCTTGTGTGTGTGTAAGGCATAATGCTGCAAAAATTGGTTTCTTTTTGTGTTCTGAATGGCTACATGCTGAAGACTGCTGCTGGCTCGGTAGACAAGCCTTGGCAAGGCCCTTAGGAACTAATCCAGAGCTTTGAAGTTTTTAGAAAGACTGATTGGACTTCGAGTCTGCTTCTTAACCTCTTTTCCCCCATCTCTAATATAGATATGATCAGAGTCACCTCTCTGTAAGGGCGCTGCTGACCTTTTTGGATGAAAGGAATTGTACATCATTCATGGAAATGTACTGCTTTTACACTTGATCATCCCTGCCCTTCTAAAAATAGGTACAACCTTCTCACATTGTATATTTCACAATCCTGTCACATTCCTCTTCTGCCCCATACTGTCTTCTGCCAGCTTTTCTCTTGTGCTTTGTCACCCTTTCAAAGGTTTTTCCGTTTTTCCAGCAGGTGGCAAAACTGTGAATAAAATGCCAATTTTTAATTTTTTTTAAAATCTTTTTTTGGGTAGAAAACATTGGTGGGCCAGTTAAGCACTGACCATTGCCCCCTCCTTTGCATTCCTTTTTAATAATAAAAATATTAATTAGGCTTTCTATTCTCCAACAAAAATCAATTAGGAGTATATTGAGGAATGAAAGGCTCAGAAAAGTATCTGGAATTGATTTTTGTAATTAGTTTTACTGGTTGATGGGTTGCACGCACATATGCTTAGATATTAGCATTGATCTCCAG
The DNA here is from genome assembly GCA_013400915.1 of Pardalotus punctatus. Lineage (NCBI taxonomy): Eukaryota > Metazoa > Chordata > Aves > Passeriformes > Pardalotidae > Pardalotus > Pardalotus punctatus. The sequence continues at coordinate 578,141 of VZTX01005503.1, forward strand.
AGGATGTGTGTGTTAAATGGCCTGCTCTTCCTTTTTGCTAAAGAAATGGACTTATTAATCTTAAAAAGAGGGTGATGTTGTTGCATGCTGGACTGCAGCTGCTCACTAGCTTTTCTGTAACCTCACCAGCAAAGCAGCTGCCTGAGCCATGTGATAGTAACATGCTGAATCTGGTGTGAAAGTGGGGATATTTAACAAAGAGCAGGTCAGGGATAACTCCTCTTCTGTGTCTCATACTTGACAAAGTGTGTACATGTAATGAGGGAGGACAGGCACTGGTGTTAAGGAGACCTATCTGACTAGAGTTCATTTTTCAGGGGTTTTTAAACCCAAATGTCCTTCTGAGACATGTTTCTATTAAGTCTCATGTAGCTCTTTACATAGGAAGAGAGGAGTGACCAGTAACATTTTCTGTTGTGCCATGTGTTGTGTGCTGATGTTCAGCTAATTAAAAGAGTTATGGCTTGGCTTCATTGGTATGCCACGTATGTAGCTTGTAAAGCTCTCAGGGACCCTTGGAGATGGAGAGTGCTACATAAATATAAAATATTGGTAATGTGATGTTCCACATTAGGCATCTCATTGTGCTGAGGCAGGCTTTCACAATAAACTGCAGAGCATCTAGGAATGCCTGCCTGGCGTTTCTCTGCGAGGTGATCTGGGGGGCTGCTTCTCCCCTCAAACCTCTCCAGTTTCTGGCACTTCTGAGTGACTCGTGTCTGCAGCGGCAGTATCCCCACAGGCACTGGCCTCCGAAGGTGCCTGGGTTCATCCTGCAGGGGCACTGCTGCTCACCGCAGTGGTGTGGTGCCACTCACCAGCCCAGGAACAGCAGGTCCCGAAAGGATTTCTCAGAAAGGGTAGCAAGAAAAGTTATTGAAACACTCTTAAAAAGCCAGTGGCACTACTTGATTCTTTGCACATTTCTTCACACAGCTTAGACCCCCAGAGCTTCCTTATAGGAAAAATACACGCAAGCAATCATGCATTTAATTCCTTTTTTCAGTTGTAATTTTACTGTTTGTCTAGTTCTCCAGGAACATCAGTCTTGAAACAAGTGTAGCTGAAGCTGTCTTTCAATACCTATTTTTAGACATTGAGACTTCTAAAACTAGTTTAATTTTAAATGGTTTTTAAATTACAGATTTTGAAAAGGAAGGAAATATTTGTGTTTCATTCAGACAACTTTTTTTTTTTATTCTGAAACTATATATAAATAATTCACAGTGGATTAGAACACATGCTAATTTTTTTCTGTTGTTTTCTTAAACACACTTTCACATGCTAGCTTTGTGTAGCCATGCAATATCTTATTAAGGAGCTCTTCAAGCATAATGCAATGAATGTCTTCTTTGGCCTGCAAAATATGCATACAGGCAGAATTTGGGGGCTTCCGCTCAGTTTCTTTAAACATTTTTAGCTAAATCAAAAAGGAGTGTTAAGGGACACAAAGAGTCCCTACCACATTCTAATACAGAGAAGTATCAGCAAGGATTTTGACTGTGATTCTCCTCTGAAGTTCACTGCAGGACTGGAGGCTTAAACTACTTGATTGTTTTACTAAGTGCCCTGCAGGAGAGTGCAGGGGAGGTGTAAAGAAATAGATATGGATGGATGATCATAATATATCTTTGTTTGCTTTCAATTGCATAAAGACACAGGGTAAAACTTGAACCTAATTAACATTTTTCCTATTACTTGGATGGAGCCAGGGTTTCACCCCATAGCGTTGGAACTCTGTGATCTTATTGTGCACCCAAAAAACCCTCCCAAAATCTGGAGGGTTTTCTTCTCAAAGTTCCTGCTGTTGAAATTTGAGGAATAGAGAGCAAATTTCTTCCTCTGTATTTCAAAATAAATGTTCCTAGCCTGCAGGGCTGCAAAGAGAAGTTTAAAATCATGGCCCTAGGTTATCTACAAAGCAGAAAGCAAGTAATGTCTGAATATTATTGTTTTCTTCTTTAAAATCTCATTATTTCTGTGGAAGAGTGGACTCATGACTTTCTAACCCTGGGGATTGGCAAAAAATAATGCAGCTTTAAGAAGTATAATATGCCCATTGTGTGCTGTAGTTTTGTGATCATGTCCTCAGCTGATCTTGGTTAGGTACCTCTGTGTCCTGTAACCTAATGTTTCTACTAATCATGCTCTGCTGAAACAGCCCCTGTGAGATGTCTTAGCAAACACTGCTTTACTCCTTGGGCAAGAGAAATATGTCTAGGACCTAGAGGGTGCCTGCAGGACGTAGGTGGCAAGGACAGGGGGCCTCTGGATCTTGAGAAGAGACAACATCCTCCTTCCTCCTTGCTGTGTTTTGTGAGGAAATATTTATTGTGAAGGTTTGTACAGGGTTTACCATTTAAATATGCATTGGAGTGAAAACCTGATGTTCTCTGGTTTGTCCCTGGAGAGCAAAGACAGAGATGCCTGCAGCTGAGCTGCTTGCCTGGCCCCCTGCACCATCAAAGTAGAGAAATTCACCTCCAATTCCAGTCTGCCTGGCTCTGATGTGTCACAGTCCATCCATGGCTTTGCCTTCCCGTTAACTTGAAAAAGAACCATAGGTGGCAATGTCAGATGATGGCTTTCAAGTATATAAAGCTGCATGAGATTAAACTCACCCAGACTGCCCAAGGCTGGAAAATGGAGGGCTAAGTTCCAAGGACCAGTGTGGTGGTCATTACAGAACCAGCCCAGCTCTATCCATCATGTTTTTCTGGAAACCTAGTGTGTGTTTACACAAAAGAGTGTAATGGGATTGTGTGCTTGGCTTTTTTCATACTTTCAAATTATAAACTTTTGGTTTTCAAGAGAAAGCTATACCAATCACTTGTTTATTTTTGTAACTAGATGCCTAATATTTAGTCTTGCATTCGTCTTAATCACAAAAGGAATAGTGACGTGATTTCAGGGCTGCCTAAGTCTGATGGATTTTTTGTTATGACTCATAATTCTAGCTTCGCTATTGCATGTTTTCCATAAATTTGCAAAGGTCTTTGTCCTCCAGTAACCAGACTGGACCAGGCTGGATGAAATAGAGGATGGAGGGCCAGACTGTACTAAAGTGTGCTTTGGGGATACTTTTAAAAGAAGAGCTCAGTTGAGTGGGATGCCATAAACAGAAGTGGAACAGAGAGCCTACTGCCCAAGCATTTCAGTCTCAGGCTATAAAGTGTTCTTCAGGAACATGAAAATGTTAAAATAAGGTATGGACCAGAGGACAGAGCTGCAGTGAAGAGAGGCTGCTTCACGAAAGTGTGCAGTCATGATGGACTGAAACCGTATAGTATATCTGAAGGGCTAATAACATTTCCGTAGCACTGTTTTGGTGATACAGCCCTTCTAGACCAGTAGGTTTCAGCGCACAGCTCTGTGGCACAAGCAGGCGCGCTTCTCCAGGATCCTCACTGGGCAACTCAGGATGTGTCTGATGTGAGTGTTTTCTGATGAACAAGTAACCTCTTTTGAGATGAGGCTTTGGTTGCCTGCATTCGCTGTGCGTTGGTTCAGGCTGGCCAGAGTGCAGACATGGTTTTGGATGGCCTGTCCCAGGGGGTGCTGTGTGAGTGCACAGCCGGCACGCTTCACCTGCGGTGCGGCTCAGGCCACAGGACCAGGCTGTGGCCAGCCAGAAATAGCACCCTTCAAATGCACACAGTGTGGATGTTGGGTCCTGTGTATCCACTGTCTCTGCAGCACTCCTTCACCGTGCTGCACTGCTCTCTGGTGCGCATGCTGCCCTCAGAAACTACAAGTCGGTAAGCTTGAAGTCACTAGGTAGTGTCTCCGACTCCCAGGGGAAAAAGTAGGAACAGCTGAAAGCCAGCATTTCTGGGTTGGTTATAGATTTTGCATATGCAAATGACACATTTTTTTAACACTAGTGCTCATCTAGGAAAATTGCATAATTGACTGCTTGAATATGTCTGCACTGCTGGCTGCCCGCCCTTCCCAGGTGCATTTATGGAGGTGTGGAATCTAAACCAGCCCCATGGTGTGGAGTAAGTTCTGAACCGAAAGAACTGAATATTTAACAGCTGCATATCTACGTATCAGCTTATTTTTGGATGAGGACTGGCTCCTCCATTGATTGTGTTTGTATAAATGTGGATTTATGGATTTGTTTAAGGACTGCGCAGATCCTTGTGTTGAATAAAGGCGACTTAAGGAGTAGAGCCTTCTTCCTGGGAGTGGTTTGCAGGCACAAGTTTTAAGAGTAGTTTTTAATTTGAGAAATTTGGAAAAAATTCAGTGTGGCCAGCTCCGTGATATTCCTATTTTTAATTGGATTTTGAAGCTCATAATTAATTTCTTAAGAAGGGGGAGATCCTAGCCCTGTAGAAGTGAGTAGGAGTTTTGCCATTGCCTTCAGCAGAGGCAGATTTCATCATCTGTCTTTTTATTCTCACTAATCCACTGAACATGAGAAGAGCAGCCTAACACATGGAAAGGATCCTTCCCATTTCTTCTCCCTGCTGTTGCCAGTAGTGAAGTAGTAGCACCCTCCCCCCTTCTTCATTCTCATGCTTTCTACATATGTGCACCTTGACAAGATACACTTTCATTTTATCTTCGTGTAAGGTGAAAGCAGCCATTAAAGGAGAGGTTTGTTCTTAGTCTTCGCATGCAGAGACAGGCAGGTTTCTCTCCTGCTTCCCTCCTGTGTTTTTGAGCTGCTGCAGGAGGGTAGGAAATTTAACCTCTTTGAGTTCTCTGGGTCAAGGAGCCGTCTGACATGGCTTTAAAGGTCATTGTGCTCCTTTGCATTTACCTTGTGCCACTGGGAGCACGGTATGCCAGTGTGCAGTCTGGAGCACTACAAGGTAGTGTCTGACATTTTGCGGAACAGGGCTTGGGTTACAAAGGAGAAAGCATCTGAAAGCAAAACTCAGCTCAAGGCTGTGCAACGCCAGAGCTGGAACACTTGGGAGAGGAGCCCCTGCAGCAAATAACAGAGATATGTGGCATTCCATGCGTTTACCAGTAATCGTGCTTGGTGTTTCTGTCTCTTGTAACCTATATATAGTACTGTATATTTTCAAAGCTCTTGACAAATTTTAACAAGCCAAACTCCACTTCAATCCTAATAGCCTATATAGTTTCACAGAAAGCCCAAGATACTTTTCCTTCACCCTTCTGCTCTGTAGATGACTGTATCCTTCAGACTGGCTGTACCTGCCAAATTTGGCTGAGCAGTCATTTTCTGCATTTGCTTTGCAGCATATGTGGCAAACGTACTACAAGGCAGTTTCTCTGCCTTGCTGTCTCCACTCTAAGGTAGGCACTAGAGAGCGTCAGAGAACCAAGGAACTGCATTATCATCGAGACTTGTTTACTGACTTTTTAAAATAATGCATGTGCTGTTCAGACAAAACCGGTGCACCATTGTAGGCACAGGACTAGGCCTGGGAAATCCCTTTTCTCTGAGGAGAGCAGATGCAATTTGCCAGGTAGGATACAAAGGGCTCAGGGGGAGAGTTCTGCAACTGCAGCTCCAGTGCTTGGGGTCAGCACTGGTGACAGCATTTGATGTACAGTTGAGTAACCGGCCCAGAAACAGGACGCCAGCACCTTGCTCACTAACAAGAAGTTTCTAACTTTTTGTTTTCCTGAAGAAATCCCATTCAAAGAATAAAAAAACAGGAGCTGAGTCTGCAGAGATGACCAAGCAGGCACATTCTGTGTGGGTAGTGTTATTGTTGGCTCAGTGTTGTTCTTTTGGACATTTTCCCATGGGGGACTGTGACTCACAACAGGGACGTCCAGGCTGGCCATTCTTCATTCAGGGACTGTGGAATAAATGGATATTTTGGTGTAGTCTTGCCAGCTGCTGCCCCCTCTTCACACCTTCATCCCAATGAATCCTTTAATTGAACTACTGAGCCAAAGAAACTTCTCAGAGGCCAGTAAAATGGCTCAACTGCAGTTAAGGTCTCAGCCCATTCTGCTGTTCTGTCTGGGGTGGATGACCGCTGTGCAGCACAGCTGCCTGTGCAGCAAGATGTCTGCAGAAACTCACCAGAGAACAGCATTTTTTCATGTTTTTTGCTGCAATTCTCTTTCCCTTTTCACTTTTCTTGCTCTTTTGGCCTCTCCAGTTCATCATCGTGATATACATAGGTCTCCCATAAGAAGATCTTACTCTTCCACTTGCTGAATAGACACACAAAATATAGCATCTGTGTCTCTGCACTGTTTGCTGTGGTCAAGTGATTGTTTGGTATGACTGGCCTAGAGGGATCATACAGACTGCAACCTCAACGTGGCCCATGGTGGTTTTTAAAGATTACCTTCTTAGCAATTTTAAGAACAAATAAATAAGTAATCTGCTTAGAAGCTTGGTAGTGAAAGTGATTTCTTGTCCGTATTTTATCTCAACTGACTGCATGGGGAAGGGTGACATGGAGTTTATATAGGAGGAGATGCATTGGAGCATTTGTTGTGGGGGGTAGATACTAAATTTGAATGCACACCAATGCATGTGCACTGAATAAGGAAAAGGGAGCCATGAGACCTTGGAATTCTTCATCAGAAGGTGTTAATGACTCCACAGATGTTACACCATGGCAGACTTTGATCTGTAGAGACTGATGTGCATTAGAAGATAGTTAGATATGAACACAGAACCATAGAATATCCTGAATTGGAAGTGACCCACAAGGATCATTGAGTTCAACTCTTACCAGCAGACTGGAATCTCTCTTGTCTTACCACTGCGCCATTTCACTGCCTTCAGTGGTGTTAATATTTTGGGGCAGAACCAGCTGATTCAAAGAAGTAAAAATGTATCCTCTCACACTTGATGCCCTGACACATGATTTTGTGATCCAAGGAGTAGACTTTGTTGTCAGAAGCAAGTAAAAAAGGTGCAGTCCTTGGGGCAGCTGACATGAATGCTTGAGGGGAACACATGTAAGTCTGGCCATGCAAAGGGTAAATAGAATTGGGGTAAGGCATGTGATGCAGTAGTGGTGGTCACTCTGGAGTGGTGCACACCTGTACAGTGTTCAGGTGCTAGTACAGTCACTCAGGTACCACAGTAATGCATCTGACAAGGTTAGAGTGAGCTGAAAAGCTGTTTGAAAATCAAGCTTCAGCCACACAGCTGCATAGACATTTGAGGACATACTTAGGGCTTCTTCAAAGGCCAGTTGGCTGGTTTTGTTAGAAACAAGAGATAAGGTATTGCAAGAATTTTAGCGTGGTAAAGTCTGGACTGGAACTATCCTCAGTACAATACATCATAAGCCCAAAGTTATTTTCATCCCACACTGACCATGAATTGTGTGATGGGCAAACCTACTCGAATGGGTTAGAGACAGGGTGGGAGGACACAGGGCTTTCAAGTTGAGTGCTCAGTAATGCTGCTGCCACGCTGACTGTTCTCTCCTCCCCTCTGCAGGTGAGAAGCCTTACAAGTGCTCGTGGGAAGGGTGCGAGTGGCGTTTTGCACGGAGTGACGAGCTCACGAGGCATTACAGAAAGCACACGGGTGCAAAGCCCTTTAAATGCAACCATTGTGACAGGTAATGCAGCTCCTAACATGGTGTTCAAGAAACGTGGACTTCTGTGACTGGCATGGAGCAGCCAGCTCCCACAGACAAGAGACCTGGCTCCCAGCGGAGACGCCCCTTCTGTTCCACTGCCTTGATCCCTGGACCATGGAGGGACCCTCTACTCTGCCCCTGTCCTCTCTGCCTCGGTGGCCAGGCAGGCTGGCAGATGGGGAATACTTCCTAAGTAGTCCAAGCTGTTTCTATGCCACAGCACAGAGAAAAATGCGGGACCAAGTGTAGGTCTGACTGAACCGTGCTGGTTCTGTTGTGGGTGCAGGATTCAGTTCACAGGGCAGCTCTTGCTAATACTCTTAAAGCAGAGAATACATCCAGAGGACCTTAGACCGTTTCAGTGATAGAGCTCTCAAAAAAGCATCTCCCCAGCTTTCTGTCTCCTGATCCTGTAAGCCTGCTGTGCTCACAAAGGCAGAGCTCCTTCTATTTGCTCTGCTTCATGGACTACCCCAAGTACCACTGCTGGCTACCCAAATTTTGGCAAGGTGGGCCTCACAAGAACGTGGGTGTATGGCAGGAGGGATGGGGAGTGTGTGTGGCTGTTGTGCCCCCAAGTGCCCCAAATCTATATGAAACCTTTAGGAAAAAAGCATTTAATTTCTATATGATCGTTGTCTTCTCTTACCACTGAGTCCAGGGCCCCAGATTTCCCTGGATGTAGCAGAAGAGCATAAAGAAAAGACAACAAAGGGCCCTATTTTCAAAAGCCCAGGAGTGATTTCGGCATCCCTTACAGTTCAAGTTCATGGGGTTGTTTTGTGTAAGATCAGTGATCTCTGCACATTCCTGCTAATTAGTGAATCTTTTCCTACAGTTTTAAATCTCACCCTTGACATCTATTTGAAGTGGGAAATACTCTGCACCTTCATTCCGTGAGGGCCCAGATTTGAAAGCCTGACAGGTGTGCAGAGCGGAGATTCCTGCGGAGCCTGTCATGCAGCAGTGCTCTGGGCACTCAGAAATGATGTGTGAGCTGAGCACCCAGCAGCTCCCCAGGAGAGCCCCCCCTAGGGCTGCTCTCACGATTGGTTTTGTAGTCCTCACTGCTGTAGCTGCTTCAATAAATACTGAGCTTCTCTAAAAGATCTGGTCATCCTTGCTTGGTGCTGAGTGTTTTTGAAAGCTGGGTTCTTTGAATTTAGAAACAAAACCAAAAGAACACCCTTCTGCGAATCCCCAATCCCAATTGATAAGAAATCAGGGTGGAGCAAAAGCAATTACCCCTGTAATGACTCTTGACAGCACTGACAGGATCGAACAATGAGCACTTCTCCCCCATTCACCCCCCCAGCTGAAGATTGGCAGTGCCCTGGGTGAAACCTGGATCCACTATTGAGTAATCAAATAATGTGCTTGCATCTGAACATGTTATCCAGCTAATCCTATTTATATATATTTTTAAAAGAGGCTTAAGAAAATTACCCATCTTTTTAATGCAGCACTAAGGTTCTCGACTGTGATAAGGAAACGTTTTGTAATACAATAAAGGCTCTAGGAAGCCTCTGGGTACACCAGACCAACAGAGAATATGCGTGGAGAGAGGATGTGTGGGACATAAACAAGGGACCCCATCCGTTTATGGGAAGGAAATTTGATCATTTTCACATCCTGCCTTTCCAAGAGCTTCATCTCCTTAAGTGCTCTTCTGCCCTTGTCTCCCCTCTTCCCGTCCCCCTTCCTCCATGGAGAGCTTCCTCTTGGATTATCTTTTGTTTTATCCCTGGATTATCTTTTGTTTGCTCAGAATGAGGGACAGGATAAGCCAAGTAGGGACCTCTGCAGTTCTGCTTTTGTTTAAGCACTTCTGTGAATGAGAACAATTATGTCCTCTGTTTTAAATATAAGGTATTGCCTTTCTCTTTTCTTTCCTCCGAGTGGCCCCACAAACACACACACACACACACATGTACACACAGCCCCAGGGTTTCTGTGTCAGGACAAACAATATTTTTAGCAGAGATCTAAAGAAACAGAGCCAGTATTTTCAACTCCTCAGTCTCTTTCAGCCCTTTGTTAAGTGTTCATTATTCTTCCTCTACATATTATCCCTTCCTACCTAGCTTTTCTCTTTGGCAGCAAACTCAGTCACTGCAGTCAAAAGATATATTCCTGTAATCATCTAATGCATTTTCTGCTCTTCTGCTGAATCTGTAGATGAAGGAAAAACATTATTAATAAAGTTAAGAGTGCTGGGGATTGTGTGCTGTTAAACTCTATGCCCACACCATCTGTGTGTGGTGATAGGAGGCAGATTTGTCCTTATTCCCCCAGTTAATTGTTGCAAGCTTTTAGAGTGACAATGCCTGTTCTTTTGCCCTGCTTTGCCATAATACTGTTTTTCATTCTTTTCTCATTCCCAGGCCTCTCTGCTACCACCTATTGCAGAGGTCACCTCGAGCAAGCACTGAAACATGAGCCTAAAACTGCCTTTAGCTATTTAGGCAGACTTTTAAAGATGTGCTTTCCTGAGCCAGGGTTCCAGCAGATTGGAAAGCAGTTTCTCTGTATTTGAACTGCTACCCTTAATTGCACCCACCATTATTGACAGGAGCTGTGGCCACTCTCTCAGACATGCTGGCTTGTTAGGTTTTAAGGAGCTGATTTGAGCTGTTTTAACAATGCTGGTGTAGCACAAATCCTATGCCTGTTGTTCAGAGCTGAAGTCTGTCTCTTGGCAAACGGAGCATGGAAGGGGTGATTTAGATGGGAGAGGGAAATGTTGTTCACACAGTCTGGCTGCAGTTCCCTTCCAAGGCTGCTTTTAGATGTGCTTGTGTCTCTCGCCTTCTGACCAGTGTCAAAGGGGTATTAATGCCCTCTGTGTACAAGTCAGTTTTATAACAAAAGAGATAAGAAGAGATTCTCTTTCTGCTTTTGCCAGCCCTATCCCAACACCATGCAGCCCACAGATCACATTGTTAAGTCATAGCTGGCAAACTACCACTGGTTTGAGTAACATCATATGTACTGCAAATGGTGTGTGGCTTTGTGGCAGCAGGAGAGAAAAGACAATCAGCTAAAGTGGTGTGGAAAGCACCACGGGGAAGTCCTTAGTGCTTTCCAGACGCCAGGGTTATGCTGGTTATTAGCATTCCCCAGGAATTTTGCTCTTCAGAAACACAGGCTAGGGTTGTTCCTCACACAGTGCAAGCCCTCAGCACTTCAAGGGGAAGAGTTTGACAGGGTAGTGGCACTTGCTTGTTCTACATAAATACATGTTTAGGAGACAGCCACTTAGTGCCAGACTGTGGGGTGCATATTCCTCTCTGCATGTGTGCACATGTGCACATGGTTTCCTTGTTGATAGCAAGCTAAGAATGCGCTTGGCTGGAATGAACACATCCCACAGTGGAAAATCCACAGCTGGTAAGAAAGATGGCTGAGCAATATATTCTCTCTCATTGTACTTACCTTCCCTTTTTCGCATTTGGAGGCTTCAGTGCCAAGCAGTATTTTGTTGCTAAGGAGATACAGCAAAAAGAGAAAGGAAGGACTCATGTTTGGGAGAAGGGAATTTGTGTTCACACATCACTATGACTTTTATAATTAGAGTGTCTTATTCTAGGAGAAACTGTCCTTTCTAGGAAGAGCTAGACTGAGGGAGGGGTGATGGAGAAGGCTGTGATGGGCCCACCTATGATGTGCAGAGCTGGTCTGGAAATGAAAGAGGTGTAGAGCCAGAGGTGCAGAGCAAAGTCTTGTCTCGTGGAAAGACTAGAGACCAGCAAGCTCATGTTTCTTAATTTTTGAAGAGAGCAGTTTCCTTTGACAGCTTATCCTATGGAGCCTCTTCCAATGCTGCCTCTAGTCCCAAAAAGTTTAAAAAAAAAAAGTGTGTCTAGTAATCAGTAGGCTTTTTGACAGTATGATTTAGCTGCAAACATTTTGTACAGTCTGTTTTACTGTTGAAAATAAATATCCACATCCACCAGCCTTACCAAGAGATACAACTAACCAAATTAGTCAGCGGGAGAATATGAAGAATTAGTATTGTACCATTTTATTAGCTATAAACCAGCAAATATGACACCATTTTATTAGCTATAAAAGTATTATAGACACTAATACAGGGGTTATTGATGTGAAACAATGTATTGGATCTGTATTTTTAACAGATCTTGCTATGGCATGACTCAGCATAGACTTTCCTGGGTTGCATCTATAAAAGAGACAATTGGAGAGGAAAAGCTGTGCTTGGGTGGTGGTCTTATGACTAGTCCTAGACTGAAGTGCCAGCTGGTGCATGTCTTTTTGGCAGCCACTCAAGCTGTTGTTTTGTTTTGGCAGCCCTTGTAGCCAGAGCATGCTGCTTTCTCAGTTTAGACTGATGAGAGAGACGTTGGTCCAAGGGTGTATTTTGGCACCCTAGGGCTAGAAAATTCTAGCTGTGCAGAGCCTGCTGTGTTGAAAGCCCAGGGTCCATTGTCAGATTCATGTCTGTCTTGCTGTGCCTCATGTAGGACCTTGGAGGAATGCAGCCTACATCCTATTTTGAAGTCTTTCATTTTTGCCATTCTGAAGGTATTAATTCCCTTGTAAGCCCTGCAAGTAGAGAAGAGCTGACTTGAGCAGAGCTATGCTTGTTCATAGAAGATGAATATATGACTGTCCTTGTGGAAGTTGCCTTGTTGCAAGGTTTGTTTGTTTTAAAAATGTACCTCTTGATCACTCATCTCTGTGTGTAGATGCAGATTGATTGCATGTACAGTGGAATACTCCAGCAGGACAGAAAAGGTCTCCTAACTATTTAAAATAGCTTCATTTTTATAGTTCTTCTCTTTCTCAGCCTTTCTCTGCTTAGGGTATTTATCCTTTGGGTATTTGCCTTTAGATTGACTGTTCTGTTTTTATCTGTCAGTATTGGGGTTTTTTTTCTGGGTTGTTCAATTTGTTCTTCTGCTTCTTTCTGAAAAGTATGAAATACTCAACTACTGCTTTTTAAAAAATACTCTTGGTGTCCTTGTATGAGCTACCTTAATTCTCACGATAAACGATTTGGATATTCTTCAGGCCATTATTGGTGGCTGCTTTTTACTCTCTGGAGCACTGAAAAGACATGCCAGGCATGTCAGTTCTGTATGTAGCTCTTCCTTGTGCTCTTGGAGCCTACAAAACCATTTTACTCAAAAGCCACGGGTATGTGGGGGTTGGTATGATATTTGTAGTAAATGCTTTTAAAATAAATAAGCCAGTGCCTTGTGGCTTAAGGTGGAAAGAAGGCAAGACAGGATTTGCAGGGACCTTGAAAACCTCCTGATTTTTAATGCTGAACTGAAGTTTCTAGTAGAAATTTAATTTCTGAATGTGTCTGAGTCCTGCCACTGTGACAGACAGGCTCCATTTTAGGGCTGTGGGGTAGGCAGCCAGAACCACTGCCTGCTTGTTCTGTGATTTGCTTTCCAGTGCCATATGTATCTTAAATGACACTGTGATGGTGGGCGTGAAATTAATTGGCCATTTCAATCCTGTATCTAATGGGTGTGGAGTCAAAAAAGTATTTTTGCTTACTGGCAGTCTTGATAGAATAAAGCATATATTGAATGACAGGTAAGAAAAGCACTTGTCCTCCTGAGAACTTATTCCCTTGATCACTGTGACAATATCGTGGTGCTATGAAGTTCCTGAATTTGGGCTACTATTCTTGCTGCTGTGAGTGCCCTCAGCTTGTGTACTACAAGGCAGCTCTTCTATAATATGAATTTCTGATTAACTCTTTGTGGGGTTGCTCTCCTCCTGGATTAAGTGTGTTTTTTTCTGAGTATCTTAACCCACCTCCTGAGTGGATTAAGGAGAAGGCAGTGGATTTCAGAAGAAGGCAGTCATAAACCTTTAGTGAGGGAGTTAATAAAGGACAGATGCTTCATTTGAAATTTGTGCTCTTCATTAACTATATGTTTAGATCAGCCCTAAAACTCAGCTAGTTCTCTAGGGTTGCCACTCTATCTCATCAGGATCCAGCTACATGTTCAGAATGACAAAACGTGTTTTCTTATGAGATGGAAAAAAATGTCTTTGTGGATAAAGAACAGAAGTTGAAAGCTCAAGTCCTGGCTTTCTTATTTCCCCTCCCCCCCACTGTGTTACCACACCTGTGTGATTTACAACTTCCTCACTTTCTCTGTCACTCAATAGTCACTCTTACAAAATAGGCATAATATCTTCTGTCAACAACCTTCAGGGAGATAATGTTCATCAGAATCCACGTATTACCACCCAGATTCCCAGCAGAGAGGAAGGGAGAGATATGAAGCCTGGTGGATTGTCACCGTCCAAACTTTAAACCAGTTGTCCTTCCAGTTTGGAGTTAGAAATGAAAATTCAGCTTTCAAAACTAGCATAATTCTTCAGTGCTTGTTGCAAGTAGTGGGCACTTGAGAAAGGTGGTATTTTAAAAAAATGATGTTGTTGAGTACTTGAATAAAACTGACTTACGTATTTTTTTATATGCAAACACACACATACTACATATTTGTTTTTATGATAGTACAGGTGCATAGATGAGCACTCTTCCCTGATGTTTGACTCAGTGAAAGAAGTAGGAGGGAGAAGAATAGAGAAAGGAGAAAAGTAGTCTCTTTAGCTGCCGAAGAGCTGGGACAGGTCACGGAGGTCAATCACACAGGGTTTGATGGTGATCCATGGATAACCCAAGGAATGTCTCTGAACTTGGATGTATATTTTCTCCTGTACATAGCAAGGAAGGAGCAGAAACCCTGTTTTCCAAAGTCCTATACTTACTTAATTTCCTACTTGCTTTATGTTGCAGGTGTTTTTCCAGGTCGGATCACCTCGCCCTCCACATGAAGAGACATATCTAAATATCAGTCAGCTTAGCATGGATGTCATCTGGGCTAAGTGTTGTGAGATGAAAGCAGAACTCAAGTTACAACGTGCTACCTTACAGGAGAAGAGAACTTGATCCCGTGTAACCCTCTGTACAGGGACCACATGCTCACTCTGTCATGCACCCAGTTACACTTCAATACTTACATCGGTTCTTTTATGCCTTGCCCCAGCTGGATGGGAGAAGATGCAGGCGAGGAAATGGTATAGAGGTGAAGTCAGTGAAAAAGAACAATTGCTTACAGTACTTCATCCCTCTTGGATTTGTTTCCTGTTTTTACCAGTGGAAATCAAAGAAAACAGAGGAGGCTTCCCTGCAGGTGGACGGCAGTAGGAGGGGCTTATCTAACTTGCTTCTCAGTGCAACTCAGTAGAAGAATATGTCGTCTTGAAGTTGCATATTTGTAGCACTAACTTTCTTTTTAAATAGATGGGGGGAAAAAGATGACCTAGATAACCAAATCCCAGTTTGGTAGCCAAAATTAACCTCTTGGTTTTTTTGTTCTTTGTCTGAGAATTCCTAAAGTTCAGTGCATCAGACTTCTCACAGACACTTTGACCTGTCTTGGTTTTGGTTCTTCTTCCTAGAACTGAGCTCTTGAGATCCTTTTAAGTCAATACCAGTGGCCTTAATGGCAGTAGACTGTGGAGTGACACTTGTGACACAAAAATCCTCTTTTTGGCCTGAGTTTATGTAGACTTCACGGAGGATTATATTTTTGTTGGTTGTTTTTATTTTAAGTTTTTTTGTTTGGTTTTTTTTTTTGGCTATTGCACAACATATGCACTAGGGACTCTGGAAGCTGCTGCCATGTTGGCTAAGTAGCCAAGGGATAAACCCCTGAGATACAGCACCTAATATTTCTGTAAGCCTCACCTTATTGCCATAGCTAGGACTTCTTGTTTATTTTTTGAACAAAAAACTTTAAAAGCTTGTTTGGAAGCTTAAACCTTTTTTCTCTTTTCTCCACAAACAAGTGATCTTCAGAACTCCTTGTCTTCACCTGGATATCAGTCTGGGACTGGCCACACAGGCATGACTACAGGATTCCTTCCACATCATGTGAGCATGTTAGCCACAACCCACGGTGATTTAGTGGTGAATTATGTTGCTTTTTCTTGCAGTTCTTCTATTAACCAATTTAAAACATTAGACTTCTGTTTGTGTAAAGAGTACCTGCAGACGTTTTAATTTAAACCTAATGTTTGTTGAGCATCTTACACAAAAAAAACCCCAAGCCAAAAATCCTACTCCAGTCTCTGAGTAGGAAATCAAGAACCTCTTCCAAGTACAATGGCTTCATTCAGCATTAGCCCATTAAAGAAATTATCAAAGTCCTGCTTTTCCATTCATCAAGTTGATGCTGTGGCCCACTCCTATATGAAAAAATGTAATCATGTGAGCGGTGAAGGAAGGGATTTTACATACAGCAGTGAGGCATTTCCAAATGATTGGTCTAAAGTATTACTAACCTAGAGGTCCATTTTGGCCTATGGTGTGAATCATCAAGAAGTGGAGGTCTCATGCTCACCCTTCCGTTCTGTTGATAATTTGGTTTCTTTGCCTCAAAGTGGATTAAAGTCTTCATTACAAAAGAAAAAAATACCCTAAAAAATGTATTGCCATAACTTGCATTTGAACATATTTGGCACTGGCCCTGACTCCAAAGACTGCATTTAGGACCATAAAAATGGCCTATGCAAGCAGGCAGGTGGTCATTAGGTTGTATATTTTGTATATTCTGGGACCATCCCAAAAGAGGTGTCTAGAAATGGAACAAAATAGCGTGTGGTCCACAAATGGTTGCTGCTCTTTTATAATGTATTAGCCAACTGCCCTTTGACTGTTTTGACTTACTGACTGTTAAATATTTCCCTTAATTTATGTTTTGGGAGGTAAAATTGTGCTCTTAGGGGGAAAAAGAGCAAACAAGAAACTCAATAGATGTTTAAGAGCTGTCACCATGATCCTTGGCACTTGAATTCTCAGCATTTTGCAACCTTTGGTTCCAGTGAGAGATTGAATTTATTCAAAAGATGCTGGGTTTCCTCACAGTTTTCACAAAACACTGTGACTGTCAACTGAACACTTTGGGGACAGGGGGGAAATACGATGTCTGGCCCATATGGCATGAAATATGGACCAAAATCTAACCATCTTTTAGGGACAATGATGTGATATTCGTGATTAGAGCATGAGAGAGAGTGAAAGAAAGTCAGATAGAAAGAGAGAGAGAACAAAAATTGAATTTATTCCAAAGATTTAAAACTAACTATACTCTTTATGTGTATATATATATATGCTAATATATATATATATGTATACATTTAAAATTGCAGAGCACTGCTTGCTGACAATCTCATATTTCTCTACTTCTGTATTTGCATACTTTTTATGGCCATTCCACCCAGCTGTTCCACTGGGACTGAGGGCCCTAGAATCCAGTTTGTGTTGGAATATATAGAGCATCCTGCCAGATCACAGGATCACAGAGTATCCTGAGTTGCAAGGGACCCACAGGGATCATCAAGTCCAGCTTCTGGCCCTGCACAGGACACCCCAAGAATCCCACCATGTGCCTGAGAGCATTGTCCAAACGCTCCTTGAGCTCTGGCAGGCTTGGGGCTGTGACCTCTTCCTTGGGGAGCCTGTTCCAGTGCCCAACCACCCTCTGGGTGAAGAACTTTTTCGTAATATCCAGCCTGAACCTCCCCTAACACAGCTCCATCCCATTCCCTTGGATCCTGTCACTGGTCACCAGAGAGCAGAGATTGGTGCTGACCCTCAGGAAGATGTCTAGTGGGAACTGAAACCTCAGCTGTGTGAAACTGTAGAGCATCCAGTGAGTGCATTAGATTAGAAAAAGTAGAATAGAATCCTAGAATTTCCTTACTGGAGTGTCCTACAATTTATGCTCTCAAATTCTCCACTACAATATTCATTGGCTGTGAACCTTTATAAATATCCTGTGTCCTCTGAACACACCTGCCTTTAGATGTGCTATAAGTAGTCTACAAACCTTAATTATTAAGTGACAGTTTAAGCACCAGACTCTATTTAAATAGGAAAAAGTTAGGCAAGACTGCTTTTTAGTCCCAGTTGTCATTTATGGTCTTGTTGGCATCTTATTTAAATATGCCAGAGCAAGGGCCCCAGTGGAAAAAAAAAATGCTGAAATACCTGTTTACTTTGTTCTAAAGGCAGACCTACATCTAAATCACTGATCCAAATAGCCTAAAAAATATAGAAAGAAGGGAGGTAAAATGCAGATTTTATATTTCTCAGGCTTTGTAGCAGGTCTTGAACTCTGAAGCCAAAATTTGAGTTTTGGAACCACCTCTTGTGTTTGAAAAGGGAGATAT
Organism: Pardalotus punctatus; assembly: GCA_013400915.1. Taxonomy (NCBI): domain Eukaryota; kingdom Metazoa; phylum Chordata; class Aves; order Passeriformes; family Pardalotidae; genus Pardalotus; species Pardalotus punctatus. The sequence goes on from VZTX01005503.1 coordinate 595,918, forward strand.
TTTTCAGCTGTATATATGGTGTACTCAGTCAATCTCTTGACTTCAGTTTTTGGGTGCTCATATGCAAGTGTCTTAGTCATTACTAAAATTTTGGACCATAACTTTGGTATTTTATAGATGGAGTCTCCAGTTTGGAAAGGCATAATTAGTGACACATTCCAGAACTGTTTTTTTTTTTACAATGACAGGTTTTGTTTCTTTGCAGATATCTTAAGCTGTACACTTCAAACTTGTGTAGTCTCTTATAGTTAGTTCCTTTCTGGGCCTGTGTCTCCTTGCTAAAGTTGTACAGTTGTCCTCTCTCTGTAAATTATGAGTAGAATCAGACTAAAGAGGAAAGGCTCTGTGTAAGGCTTTGTGAAAGCAAACCCATAAATAGATGATTTGGTGACAGTTGAGGACTGAGTTATCCAGCTGTAGAAAGGAGAAGCTTTACCTTGTTTCCTTCAATGCTAGATTTATGCCTATTTGCAAAACAGAAGCCATTATAAGAAAGTCAGATTGTGGTTTCCAAGGCCATGGAACTATAGGATGAAAACAAATTGAGCTAAAAGTCTCACAAAATAGTGTATACAGAGGAAGCAGCTAAAACAAATGTGAGTTTTTATGATTAGCTAATATTTTGGAGCAGAGCAGTCAATCATAGAATCATGCATGTGGAAAGGGGCCTCCAGAGGCCATCTTAGCCAACCTCCAACTAGAGCTGGTTGCTCACAGCCATATTCAGCTGAGTTTTAAATATCTCCAAGAATGGAAATCCTGAAGCCTCTCTGTGCAAGCTGTTCCAATATTTAACCACTTCTATGGTAAAAAAAAAAAAAATTTAAAAAATCTGTGTGTCAAGTAGGAGTTTTCCATGTTCAAACCTGTTTTCAGTGCCTCTTCCACTGTGCACCCCCAAGAAGAGTCTGGCTTCTTCTCTACAGTCTTGGTTAGGTACTTGGAGATAGCAATAAGATCTACACTTACCCTTCTCTTCCTGAGGCTGAATCATGTCTCTCAGCCTCTCTTCATCCATCATGTGTTCCACAACCTTCATGGTGACTCTCTGCTAGACTTGCTCCAATATGTCAATCATTTTCTTGTAATAGGGAGACCAAGACAGAATATTCCAGGTCAAGATGTGCTTTTTATGTTACAGTGTTGATACAATTGATTTATTCTGGATTTTCTCATTATTTAATTGAGACAACGTATACTCGAAGATAAGATTCTATTTTGAAAACTAAGGAATAAAAAATAATTCAGAAAGCACCAATATAAGTGGTTTTCTAATCAAATTTGCTGAATCTGTGCATAAAAATACTCTTGTAGAAATACACTTCTATACTGCCTGCTTGAGGCCTGGCAAGCAAAATTCTGTTTTTCTCAACATGATCATTGATGGTTTACTTTAAACTAAAAAATTATTGTTTCATTTGTATTATATCAAATACGAAGACACATGGTGTTGTATTTTAGTCACTTTTTATACTAGAACAACACTTCAGTGTATCTTTATTCTGTTTGGTTTTCCCCTTAGGAGATAAAGAGTAACATAAAATATCACATATATTTTATAAAACTTGGTCTAACAGAAAAGTGGATTGCAGAATCCAGAATTTTTTAAATTATCTCTGAGTTGCTCTTTTTCAGTAGCTAGTACTGACTAGACAATTGCATTAACTGGCTAAACTGGTAACTGAAGTGAAATTCTAGATTCTTTCAGTGTCTTGGACAAGGCCCTGAGCAGTATGATTTAACTGTCTTTCTTTAAACAAAGGGTTGAATGTTGGATTAGGTGACCTCCAGAGGTACCTTCCAATATTAATTTTTTTGTGTTTCTATGATTCATTTCACAGCTCTCACTGATTAAATGTGTACTGGTTCTATTTCTTCATAGTCTTGTGCTGATGGAACAGAATGTAGGGCAGGTCTGTAGGTTTTTTCTCAAATTATGAGTGTTTCATCCTTGTTAAATTTTATAAAGTTTCTTCATGAGGGAGACCTAGAGAGGAAGAAATCTTAAAAAACCCCCAAACCCTTAGCAAACCAGTTTGAAGCAATAGCATAGCTTGAGATTTGTCACAGCTGCAGGGATCGGCCAGATACTACAGAAACAAGTTTGCTAGCCTGGAAGATCCATGTGATGTCTCAGAAATGGTTTCCAGGACCTGAAATCTAAGCCAACATTTCTACAAAGGTGAATTTTTTTTTCTCATTAATTCTTATTTTCCTCAGACTTTTTTGAAATTGCTGTTTTTCTGGGGGTAGCACATTTTCACTTAATGCATGGGAAGGACTGACCAAACACAGCTGGGGAAGAAGAACCTGAATGCAAGACGATCCCTCCGGTCCTTGCTTTTGGAATTGTTTGAACTTCAGGCATAAAAAATTAAATAAGCACTGGGGTATATAGCTGAAATGGAGTTGATCAATATGATCGTTGCAGTGATTGAATATATCTTAGCTGTGACCTTTCTGATATCTACAGGATCAGGCTTTGTCCCTCATTTTTATCTGACCCTAGACAATCTGGGGTTTGTATCTGAAATAAAGGTTTTTCCTCCTATTTAACACACTTTATTTGTCTGTTTACAAAAGATGTGGTAATTGGTACTTTTGAGAAAGCTGATGAAATTCAGCTTCCTTAAGTGTTTCCCTTCTTCTCTTAATGTATGTCAAAATCTTTAAATTTAAAAAAAATTAAAAGTATTAAAATTTTGTAAATAATTTAATGTTACTAGGCCAGCACTCAGTGGATCAAGGGCTTTTACTCTTGATTTCATTCAGGACTTGGCACATTCTGTCATTCCATCCAGTAAGACTGTTTTTGAGCTTTCATATCCTGAGCGATGCTCTAACCCAGAACTCCTAGAGTACTTTTTGCTGATTTCAGATAGAATTGCACTTGTAAAGATATCTACATACCAAGAAAAAAACCAATGCTTGACAATAACTATTTAACTCTGTCTTGAAAAAATGAAAATACTTTTGTCTCAAGATACTCCAACTATTCATTGACAAGCCTTGCCTGTCTTTTGTTAGCATTTAAGCTATACCTTCATGAATGATCTTTACCAGATCAAACTTGGATAATCTTCTTCGTCACAGTTGTGTCTCTTTTTATTAATAGTTTAGGGATGACTACTGCAGTCTTTCTCCTCCACAGCTCTGCAAAAGCTTCAGTGGCAAGATTTAACGTTGTGAGGACTGTAGGATTTGGCCTACCAGGTACTAAGATCTGCATCATAAAGCTGAGAATTTCCTTCTCCCTTAGAGGAAGATGTCTTGAGAATACTTGTGCTATATAAGTTATATATATAATGATACAGTTGTATATATAAATTATATACATAAAAATGTGGAGATGGGGAGTAGACTGCCTTTATCACCTCAAGAATGAGTTTCCCTACCTGAAAACTTTCAAATGCAGGCATCATTTTTCAAACAGGGTTTTATAGTTTTCCTTAATGCTTGTTGATGGCATTTTTGGTGTAATAATTGAAGTTGGAACTCTGCAATTTTCAAAATGAAAGCTTTGATGATTTTTTTTTCTAAGTGCTTTGGTCCTAACTTCTATATACTGCCAGATAACAGGTTCTCCACCCTGTCTCTGTGTGGGTGTGGATGTACAACAGTATACTGTATATACCTACACAGAAGAGCAAACTGAGCTACTGACTTACAGTTTGTAGTAGCCAACCGTGCCTATTGCTTTCATTTAGGGAGGGCACTTGCTGTTGCCACTGCATTTTAGGAATCATGTCAGCTTCTGTAGGAAAGTTTTCAACAGTGCTGGGAAATACGTGTTGCTGTGTACTGTGAATGAGTAGGCTGCAAATTTGGGGATTGGGGGGGGAGGTGGGAAGGGAGGGGGACGAGGGCTTCGCATGTACACACTAAAAGGGAACTAGAACGGACAGAAACATGGCAATTTTAGCCTTTATTGTTGGGCTTTCGGGGAAATGAAAAGCTAACATGCAGTCCCTGGAAGGCCTGATGGCTGAAGGGCTGATCTTTTTGTTTTGAAACATACATTTTACCCATCACTCTGTATTTAAATCCCCAGACCTGTCAGATTCTGGAAGTAGATCAAAACACTGGTTTAAACACTACTTTGTTACCAAGGCCATGTCTCTACCAGGGAAGCTGCCCTACGTTAAAGTATCAGTCTAGTTAAAATCACTTTGTAGCTGCACCTGTTAACCTGATTGCCTGGACTGAGTTTGCATTGGCATCCTATGCAGTTAAACTGAAGTGTAAGAAATGCTTCAACTAATTAAGATACCTCTACAGGAAGGTTCTTGAACCAAGTTAAGTACCTGGTTTTGAAATCACTGCATATAAACCATAACAGCTTTTCTCTTAGAAACAAGGCCTTAGTTTGGCATGTCTGCTCATCTAGTTGAAAAAATAATTATGCAGGCTGAGATTTTTTTTTTTTTTTTCTTTGCAAAGTGACCTGGTTTTCCTCTTGTTCTTTGAAACTTTTCTTGCTCTCTACCACCCATTAGATTTTTGTTTGGGGAATTTTTCTTTAGCAACAACAACAAGAACAAGTATGAATGCTCCCTATTTAAAAAAAAAAAAAA
>VZTX01005503.1:605557-670352 GCA_013400915.1 Pardalotus punctatus
CTGGGCAACCTGTTCTAGTGCTTCACCACCCTCTGAGTAAAGAGTTTTTTCCTAATGCCTGATCTAAACCTGCCCAAATATAGTTTAAAACCATTACTGCTTGATCTGCCTGTATGAAAATTCCCACCATGCTTTTTATGAGCCTCTTTATTCCAATCCCCCTGCCACAGGAAGGGATGTCACCCACTAGATGTGGTTGCTCAGGGCCCCATCCAACCTGGTCTTGAACACTGCCAGGGATGGGGCATCCAAGCCTCCCTGGGCAACCTGTTCTAGTGCTTCACCACCCTCTGAGTAAAGAGTTTTTTCCTAATGCCTGATCTAAACCTGCCCAAATATAGTTTAAAACCATTACTGCTTGATCTGCCTGTATGAAAATTCCCACCATGCTTTTTATGAGCCTCTTTAAGGTACTAAAAGGCTGCATTGAGGTTCCTCCAAAGCCTTCTCTTTTCCATGCCAAACAACCCCAGCTCTTTCAGGTTTTTCTGCCTCTTTTTAAAGTTTTTAAAAATTATTTTTATATTTTTTGCTTTACTCCCCTTTTTCTAATGAGAGTAAATAAGGAGAACAGCATTAAAAGTGAATGAAGGCAAAGGTTTGCCATCAGAATTATTTTATTGCTTTTAAAAATATTTGTAATACTTCTGGGTTTAATTGTTTCTTATGGTGTCAGTTTTGATATGAAATAAACAGTTTCTCATGAGTGGTTTTTGACCACTTGGCTGGCAGTCTTTCCAAAGGCCCAGTCACAAGCCATGTCTTCTCACTGAGAGTTCCTGTGCCTCACTGTGTACCTCTGTGGTACTGTGAGAGCTAATGAGGGTTATTGGAACTATTACTTCCAGAGGCCTCTGGGTCCATAGCTTGTCTGTTGACTTCAGTTTTCTGGACATCTCTTGTCTGAAATCATAACAACCCCATCCTATTTTCACAGACCATTCCTCATGTACCCTTGTGCATGGTTTCAGATTCATTTTGTCTGCTTCTGTTCTGTTAGTTTAATGTTCACTGACGGAGAGGCAATAAAACTTAACAAAATGAAGATGCTATAGCTAGTTAGTCTTGAGGTTAAAATTCTTCAGGACTTTGAATACCCTTCTAAACTCAGTCAAATTTACCTTTATCTACTGAATTTCTGCTAGGCTTTTTGGGGGTGCAGACTGAACAAAAGTATCACTAACAGGTAGAACAGGAGTTCAACTTGAGATCCCCAAGCAACGTAGAGTGTGGGAACTGGAAACCGGAGTCCCGTTCCAGGCAAATGTTTGCATTCTGGTTTGAGGATGTTATGTAGTATTTCTAAATTGCTGAGGTAAATTGGAGGCACTGAGGAGGCACTTTGCCCCCCAAGATTCAGTCTAGCTGGTGTCATGAAACCTAGGACCAGTACTAATCCCTCAAGCAAAGAGAAGTATAGGTGAGTAATAATACCATTTTAAAAACATTTTGGAATATTCAGGAAGCATCTTCAAGAAACGGGAACTTTCCTGCCCTTCAACAAAAGCTTCTTACTCCCCTCCCCCCCCCCCCTTTTTTTTTTTTTTACAGCTTTTGACAGCTGCTAAATTAATTCAAGTACCCAAAATTCAGCAATGAGAACCTTGGCCTTCTCAGGTGAATATTTTGGTCCCAAAAATAGATGTTTCTTTCCACCTCTTTCATGTGACCCTGAAATAGTGTAGCTAGCTTATGGTGCAGAAAGAGCTGCTAGAAAGAAGATAATTTGGAATAGGAAGGAGGGCACAGCCCTCATGATCAAAGAACAACACCTGATGCTCTGGGAAACAGTGAGAGCTGCCAGCATGTAACCTAAATAAGTTCATGAGCTGTGGCACAGAACGGAAGGACTCAGCTACAGATCTTTGTCTTCATGTAAAGTCACATGGGGAGCACAAAGGCATCACCTCAAACACCCTGCAATCCCAAATAATGCTTATTAATAAACCTTAACTGTGTCCATTCTGCTTTTATTTTCTGGTGCTCATCTGGCAAGCATTTCCCCAAATCGTTTCAGCCCACTCCTCATTTCTCTCCTTTTGCCGGTTTTTATGCTGCCAGGTGACAGTTTCCCTTGTTATCCCTGTGGAGAGCGGGGCCCACAGCAGAGCTCCTCAGGCCAAAGCCCTCAGGAGAGCCCGGGGCCCTCAGAATGGCGCCTTCCTCCCCTCAGGCGTCCCGGCACAGCCGGCCTCTCCCACCAGGCACTTTTGCATGAGCTGCAGGAGCCAGCCCTGCTCAGGGCCTCAACAACTGGAAGTGGTGCCAGCAGCAGCAGGAGCATTAAGGTTGAAGGGAAGCACAGGATGGTATGTTCTCCCGTCAGGTGGGTGCTTGCCCGGTACAAGGAAGCCATGCTGCCCTCTCCCTGTACTGTGATTCTGTCACTCCTCTTCCCCCACCCCCTACTTCACTGTTTTAGGGTCCCCCATTGCAAAGCTGTCCAGGCTTTCTGCAGAGCCAGGAGGGTTTTTATTTTCACCAAAGAATTATAAAATGTAACCAAAGAATTATGAAATGCTGCCATGTTCTTTGTGGTGGGCATTGCTATTACCCCCTTGTCTGCTTTTTTATCAGCATTCCTGATGCTGGGTGCCCGCTCTCCTGAGCCACAGTATGGATTAAACCCAGCAACCTAAGCATCTACAGGTCACATTTGCATTAGCAAACTCAACACAGGGTCCAGTTGTCCCTACTGTTAAATTGTTGGTATGGCCCTATCGGACACCCCCCGCAGCCCTGCTTGGGCCAGCAGGTGCCCAATGGCACAGACATTGGCACTGTTTAGGGAGAATGTGTGGGGAAAGATAAAAGAATTCAGTGGTGTGAGATGTAAGCCATGCTGAGCAGGCAGCCCCAGGAGGCTCCAGGTGCATTCCTGTGAAAATATGAGCATTGCCAATTCTCCCACACAGCGCCATTCCCTCCAGTGGCTGCTCTCGGGCTCTCCCAATGACCCCAGCTGTCTGTGAGGGGAGCACCACAGGATCACAGGAACTGTGTCACTGTGACCAGGTATTGACCAAAATTAATTGATCTGTGGTGTGAGAAGTAGCTGTGCTGCTTTCTGAGCAGCTGCTGACAGCTGGGCCATTTCAGCTTGGTGCCTCAGATATCCAACATGGTGCTTCCAGATGTCAGCTGTGCCAGCAGCAGCCGGGACAGCCGCCAGGCTGGAAAGGCCTCCTCCTTCCCTGCCACTGCCTGCACTTGGTGTTACTGGCAGCAAGAGGCACATGCTCCAGAAGGAAGTTGACCCACTGCGGTGAGCAGGTGAAAAAAACATCCAGAGGCTGAGAATTCTGTTCAGCCCCTAAACAAAAGACCAGCCCCCGGATAGCTGCTGCCTGACAAACTTAAGAAGGGCAGCTTTCTCTTTGATGTTAGTGGGGGTTACTTTATATACGTATCAAGAGGAGAATGTGTCCCTAATTAATCAGAAATCACTGTCAGTGAGTCACTGTGTCAAAAGGGTTTTGGCCAATTACCCTTCATTTTTCAGAAGCACCCTATTTCCACATAGGGAAGGACTTTCTTGGAAGCTGCTTAAACAGAAGAAAACTAGTCAACAGCTCTGAGAAAATTGTTTATAAGTTTGTGTCAATTTAACAGAGAAATGTACGCTCAGATTTAAATGCCTTACTGATTTTTGATTTTACAGAAGAGAAAGGGAGGAAGAGGACAATGAAGACAAAACATTCAAAGAAAACCTCAACTCAAGTCTGATTTTGAATAGAGCAAGATGTTATGAGGAGCTGTGTGGCTAGGAACGGAAGTGCCAGATTGCACCTACACCCCTACAGACATTTTAGGTAAATGTAAATAGCACAAGTATAGAATGCCCATGGAGAGCACTTGCTCCATGGCTCTAGCAGGCACACAGCAAGGTGTTAATATCTGTGTAGACATTTTGCCTGGGTCATTCTGCAGTGAAAGCCTAATGCTGGCTTCCTCTTTCCATGGGGAGAATAGAGCTGGTCCGCTTAAGAGAAGTTCAAATACTAACAATAAGCAGTGGGGAAAGGATTTCTACTGACACTAGCCACGCTCAAGAGGACAGTGTGAACTATCATTTGCTATTACTAAATTCTATGCTAAATCCATTTTCAAGGAATTTACAGCCTAGTCTGCAGGGGACTTGAGTTGACTTTGACACCAAGTTGGGAGCAGCATCTCTCCTTGACAAAAACCAATTCCATGTAACTCTAGCAGTTGGTTACAACACCCTTCGTTATAAGTACAGCAACTAATTTTTCAGTAAGGCACAGAGTAATTTATTTATTCCTTGTGTTGATTTTTCTGAAAAGAATTTATAGTTTCAGAAAAACCAATGGTTCCAGTAGAAGGATGTGACCCTCAGACACTGCCATAATTTTTATTCATCAATCATCTTGCAGTGTGATGGGACTGAAAACAAGGAGTGTCTGATGCCAAAATCACTTTATGCTCATGAATTTTTTTGTTTTGCTTTGTTTGAAAAATGATGGCTGATGAAAACATTAGATAAATCAAGGATGTTTACAATTCTTCCTTCACGTGCCATATGCCCCACAGCTGACCCAGAAGAACTATTTGAAGTGGAGAACTAAACCAGTTCCTGAACCACTTAAATTTAAGCTTATTGATTCTAACTACTCTTAGCTGTGCTGAGCATCACCAGCTGTGCAAGGGGACACACACCTATTAGGAACCAGACTGACATCTGTTTTGTGTGCTGGCAGCTGTCAGAGTGAACAGGTAGTCACCATCAGCACCATTACGGCTTTCTGTGTGAACCCACATGCATGTGTATGTGTTTATACATGTGTATACACACAGGTACTTAGGAATATGCAAGTTCTTGTGTTCCCTCCTTGCCTTTCTGGTGGTACTGTAACACAGTCCTAAAGAACATTCTCCTACCCCCACCCCTATAGTTAAGCAATGTCAGAAAGGAGAGGAAAAAAGCTCTTGTGAGTGTAATACTGGTGTGGTGTTAAGAAATCTTGTGTGTCAAGCCAGATACTCTGGTGCCGCTGTAAACCTGTCACTTTGGTCCAAATTCACAGTAGAATTTAGTACCTACATATCTTTTTTGGTGTTGGAAGTCTTTAGCCTCCCAACAACTTCCTAAACCAGGGATGATAGCATTCTTCTACCAGACAGGGGTACCACCATTAAAGAAATGATCTGATTCCAAAGACACAGAGGCTACAGACTGGTTTCCCTGGTTTCACCTGCCTGTTAACCTGTCTATAACACTATGTCGTTCCTGGTTTGTATTGCCTTCAATCAAGTTATATCCTTGCCTAATGCCAACTTCTCCTTAGTTGACTGCCAAAGTGCCCGAGTGATAGCTTCAGTGGCAGCACCAGGTAGGTGAAAGCATGGCTTGCTGTGGTTCTCCCTGCTCCCTGCCTTGTCCTCTCTATTGTGTTCTTTGTTGGAATTGTGTGATATATCACTCAGGGGCTGTGTGTAACCTGGAAAGGGCCAAGTATGTGCTTGTGAACAGGATGAGCTCTCTCTCTCAGTAGGGCTTATTTCTTGTCACACAAAGACACAAAAATATCAGGGTACATATGTATTCAGTGTTGGCTGAGGCCATGCTGATGTGATGCCAGTGCCCCTCTGCTCAATACTGATGTGCACCTCAGTATTTTGTGGGGCAAGTGCACCTCTGTTCAATCATCTGGAAAGGAAGCAGTGCTAAAAATTCTCTGTCAAAGGTGACTGTGAAGATCAAATATTTTGAGAACAGGGCAAGTAATACTAAGAATTTTTTTTGTTTGGTAGAATGCAGATCTTTTCTGCTGTATCCTTGAATCTCTATTGCCATAAAAGAAAAAAAGGGACCATGGTTATGCAACATACTGTGGGCTAATACACTCTGACCCACTTAAGAAAAAAAGAGGATATGTATGGAAGAGATCGTATGTGATGTATCCTTGGGAGTGCTTAAGTGCATCAGTGCATACTCCAGTCTCTTCCTTTGTTGAAGAGTTGTAGGGTGCAGGTGTTAAAATTTGTGGTCCATATATATATAAGAAAGGAAAAAAGGAAATCAGGGTATTTAGGTAGCAGTTATTCAATCTGATGTTTATGTAAAGAGAGATCATTTCCAAAGAGAGGAAGATTTTAAGTTCCAATGTGTCTGAGCAGATAGATTTTTATGGATCACTCTTCAGGGCTAAATACAAAAAGAAATTTCTTTTTCTGAAAAGTTGTCTCTAACCTGATGTCTGAGCTAAAGACCACTAAACCTACTAGATGGGTTTTCAACTTAAGTAGTGCTTAAACTGCAACCTTAATTCTCAGTCCTGAGTATGGAGATTTTTGATTCATACAAAGCTTTTTGTATGTTGCCATACAATAAAAAAGATTTTTTTTTTATAAAAAGACACCAACAAAAGTCCTAAAAGACAGCCAATATAATTATAATGCTTCCATTGGCACCCATTCTTTTTGCCCCATAAGTCGCAGGCTCCTGCCGTGGCTCTGCTCTTCCACATAGTTCTGATTTTAATAAGAATAGGAGGAGGTATGTAGAGAATATTTTCTGAAGGGGACCATTCCATGCCTCAGCATTACAAATGTAGCAAATTAACAGCCTTCTCCAAGAACTGCTCCTTTGTCTGATGGCAGCCCAGAGTGCTCTATTTCCTCCAAAACCATAGTTTATGAGCAATGTGCTGGTCAGATGTTACACATACATCCATGTCAGTGATGGCAGTAACAATGAAGACATTTTCCAAGCTTTACACAGACTTTTTTTCCATTCCTTTTTTAAAAAAAAATAATTATCAGTTCATCTCAAGTACTTATTTTTTCCTCATCTAACTGTCCCCAGCCCTATCCGCACCCGTCAAGCTGCCTGAAATCTTTCCAGCAAGACCTAAAAGCATGTGATATCCTCTTGGATTCATGTTTCATGTGGAATCCCAAGTGGAGAGAGGCCTCAGGATAGAGCCCTTACTGACAGGGGGATGGCAAGGCAGTCGGGATTGTGTAGGCGTGCAGAACTGAGGAACCAGGGCTCCTCAATATGTTTTTAATGAAACTAATAAATACAGCCATTGCATGAATAGTGCTGATTGACATGGGGAGTTCCTAGTTCTCCCCTTCCATCTGCAGTCTTTTCAGTGGCAGAACAGAATAAAGCAGTTTAAAAAGAAACTGGGACATGTATTTTCAAAGAAATGTTGTACAAAATTGAAGCAAAATCCTGGATAAAAGAAAAATAGTTCCTTTGCTACAAAAAGCCTAGTAAGGTTTTTCCATGTTCTTTCCACAGAAAAGAATCAAACCCTCTCTCACAGTTTCCAGTGAGCCAATGGAAGGCTCAGTAATGGAAGAGCTAAAAAAAATTCGAAGTAGAAATTGTTTTTCATTATCATTTTCCTGACAGGGAAAAAATTGCTAGGAAAAATCAGCTGTCCCATTGCTTTAAAAAAAAAAAAAAAAAGAAAAGTGAGCTTTGAAATGTCTTGATGGTAAGGAGGGAGCATTTCCAAGGGAAAATGCAGCCCTGATCTAATTATAGAAAGGAGTTTGTGGCCACACAGCCCTAACCTCATCACTCCAGGCAGGACCAGACAGGGAATTGTCTGCAGAGTGGGTAGGATGTGGGTAGTCATGTCTTTGGGTAAAAGAGTGCCTGAATTTCCACACATCTTTTTTTCCCCCCATCAACATCTTAACTCTGTATCCAGTTCTAAAAGAGGGGAATAGGGATGATGGATGACCTTGAGGGTAACTAAACTGAAGTCACATTGGTATATTCTGAAGCAGGGAGCTGAGCAGAGGAATTGTTTTAAAAGAGGTAGATGGCCAAAAATAAGTAGCATCAATGTCTGCATACCACAAGCTTAAAAACAATAACAGGTGAAAGCAGAGTGTATGACCATGGAAGGAGAACTTGATATAATAGGTATTCCTGAAAAATGAGGGAGTGTTAACATTCAATGGGATATTGTAACACTTACTATAATCTCTAGAGCCAGGACATGTTAGGTCACTGAGTGAAGGGTAGGAAGAGGACTCTGCAGCTGCCAGACCCTTCTATATGGATAAGATTTTAATAGATGAAGAAAAGCAGATAGTAAAATATTTATCTATTAATGGCTGACAGGAAGCAACTGTAAATTAGGAGTAAATAAAAGGGATCACAGCATAACTGGGCGACTTCCTCTGGGTGAGAAGCATGCCAAAGAGTAGCTTGCCAATATTCAAATTCATAAAGGAAAAATTTTCTAATAAGAAGTACAAAATCAAATGGAGAAGCTAGTGAACAAGCTATAGAACTGTGAGTAAGGATATTCAGAGCCTTACGCTGAGCACAGGAGTTTTTTCTGTGTAACTTATAGTGGTCACAAATAACATATGGTAGGTTTTAAACTCTAGATTATCTAATGACTGCTTCTCTACCTTCCCATGCCATACCCTAGTTTTACACTGAAATAATGTTGAAGATACTCTTCTTTCTGCTATTCCTCTTTATATCTTCCTCACACAAAACCATTATGACAATAATCCAGCTGTTTTCTTGCTGTTGTGGATATCTGCACAAGACTCCCACACCACTCTGCAGATGATAGACCAGAATGTCTCACAGCATCCTTGAGTTGCTTAATCCTATACCTTGCACACACTGAAATTAATAAATCAAATTTAGGAGATGTAGGAGGCTACTCCACAAAGTTTAAGGTCAAATATTGGCACAATTCTTTGTAGCAGCAGATGTCCAAATGTCATGTAAAAGTTTTTTTAAAAAAAAATAGTGAACCAAACCCCAAGCCTGTTTATTCATAGTCACAATGAAGATTATTTGTATTTGAAAAATTATGTGGCCAGGGCCTGATGGACAATGGCTAACATTCTTATTCCATAACTTGGTTAGTCTTGCTGGCTCTCCACTGAATCCCACAAATATTCAAATTAAACTAAAGTAGTTCAGAACAGATTTTTTGCAACTCTCACTTCTCATTCTGGATCCTAAATAAATAGGTGCATGGTGTGCATCACATGAAGTGGGCAGCAAAGCTGAGCTCTGACCAGTCAATGTGTAATACACCAGAAAAGTGTATTTCAGGGTCAAGCTCACTGCTGTCAATGGAAGGTTTGTCTTAACAGTGAAAGTAGATCAGAGTCCACTCTGGGCTGATCTGTTGGGAATGCTTGTGCTACTGATAGACTATTCTAGGAGGATGAAGTTTTTTTAAAGTACAGGAAAAGGAGTCAGGAAGAAAAGAATAGTAGTAGCTTGAAAAAATACTTGATTAATTAACCCCCCTTCCCCAGTTCTTACTTCTTCTCTTTGTTCTAGTGAACCATCTATTTAATCAGGGAGCTTCCACCAGATGAGTGGTTTTTGCACATAAAGGCTCTTAGTTCACTGCTTGTTACAAATTTGGCCATCAAATCTTGATATTCTTCAAGATTTATTCCTCCTATGGACAAACAAGCAGGAAACCTTGTGATAAAATGAATCTCCATGAGTAACCTGTATGAAAAGTAACCTTATGAGATTATCCTTAAGGAAGTGACTAGATTCCTTTCAAGTATTGCAAGGGAAATACACCCAACCTGAATCGTCCAGTTCATGAATTGCATTTCTAGAATTTTGTTCCCTGAAACTCAGATCCAAAAATCACAACTTCTGCCAGTGCTAGGGCTGGACCATATTTCTGTGAACATCAGAATCATTACATTGGCTTTACAGGCTCTAAATGTCTGATTAAAAGATGAGATTTTTCTGTTCAAATACTTTTATAATGTTGGCAATATTTTTCCACATTTACAGCATGTGGGACCATTTTTTCCCATGGTCACAAACATTTAAAATTAGATGGGCATTCAAAAGATGTCCCAGAGACTTGGGAAGGACAAAGTTTTGCGTGGCAGTCTTATTTCTTCTTTTGTTTTTTTTTACTTGCTATTTGGGCATCTTCTTGGTGCTAATTTGTTGTTTTCAGAAATTTAGTAATGTGATTAATTTATAGAAGATAAACAATCAATTAAAAAGCCAGGTTCAGTCTTATGTGTACTTTGTCCTCAGGCCTCCAGAGAATTTTAAATGGTTCAGAAATACAAATTCCTGTTAAAAAGTTGGGAATGTGCTGGTATTTTTAAAACTTATTTCCCCACCTTATAATTTAAATAATTGTCTCCTTTCCCACCTACCATGTTTAGGAAAGAAAAGAACTTTGCACAGTTGCATATATGTGACAGGGAAAAATGAAAGGGAGAAATGTGGAGGGAAAAAAAAAAAAGGAGAAAGAAGAAAAGAAGGTGCACAACTACACAGCTATGGAATTGCAGAAGAGAAGACATTTTCTCTAGTTCCAGAAAAATTTCCTGTTCCTAAAGAGGTGATTAATTGTGCTTGAAGTTAAGCACACACTTATGTGCCCTGAAAAATTGGATTATAGAAGAAAATTGTGTGCTGAGTAAAACATCTTGATCTTATTTCTTGAAATGTCTTTCTGTTTTTAAGATCTTGTCTGTTCTATCTGACTGGAGAATTGATAATCACAGGGCAAAATTGATCTAGGCTGTGGAGCAACTGATTACCAGCAGGTCAGCTGAAGCATATCCTGCACTGAGGACTAATTGATGGAGTTTTCTAGTTGCTAAGGGAGCTGCTGGAGAAGACCATGAAACCCAGCACATGCATTTCAGACTATATTAGTACGGACAAAAATTGGGAACAGATCCTCATTCTTTATGTCCATCCACACTTGCAAATGTTGGGGTGCAAGAAAAAATATTTATGGAAAGATTCTTTTTTATGTTCTAGTACCTTTGTGTGGCTGGGTAGAAGGGCCTTTATGTAGAATTAAGGAAAAAAAAAATGGCACAAAATTATAAAGTGGTATAAATAGCTTTTCAGTAAACGTGAATCTGACCTCAAGTATTGGGAGCTCCAGAGTGAAAGAATTGTTAAAAGATAACAGGGCAGAGAAGCTTAAATTCAGGTACTGAACTGCTTTGAAGACATTCAGCATGCAAAAATACAAGGCAAAAACTTGTTAGGAAAGGTAAGACAGTGTGATACATAAAGAAATGTACTCTAGGTAAATCAGGATTAGTTCTGTAATCAACGCATCAGTGTAAATTGATCTGGGAGCAAGATAGGGTTGAGATAACACACACTCAAATATCTTCCCTTAATATTGGAAGGATTGTCAGCTGCACCACTGCAACACAAGAGGATAAAAGGGAGAATGCTTGGGATCTAATTAACAAGTTACCAGCTGGGTGGGTCTCATTATTTTGAAATGTAAATACTTCTGTTGATTATATCTGGATCATTAACTCTGGTCTTTGATAGCAGAAGTTTCATCAGAAGTGAAAAACGAGGAAGCAAGGAACTTTGTGGTGTTACTGAAATATCTGATCCTTTGGGAAATGTCCCAAGAATGTACAAAGAGCTGAACACACAAGCTTTTATATTTGAACTATCCTATGCAACTGTAGTTGTGAGAGGCTCTTTCTCTCTTCAAACTATGCACAAAGAAAAATATGGCTTACTCTGACCAGCAGTTACCAAACAGTCTGATGACAAGATAAATTTCTATTTATCAGAATCTTGGTAATGTTTCATATAAATATAAACTCTGGCATAGAACAGGCAAAAGGTTCTTGTCAGATCCTTTGCATAGATTTTTGTCTACTTCAGATGCTTGAGGTTCCTGTTCATGAAACCAAATTTTTGCACATGTAAAAAGACTTATCATGGATTTAAACACCTTTCCAACTGGCTTGCATAAGAATAATAATTAATTTAAACGCTCACTGAAAGGCACATATTTATATATGAGGTCAAACTGTATCCTGATTATAGAGCAGGGTGGAGGAAAAATATTGAAGTGAGCAAAACAACCATGGGTAACAAAGCTGTCCTTTCAAAACTTCTGGTTCTGTGCTGTGGATCTCTAGATTTGAAATAAGTGTTCAACTTCCAAACAACATTCTCTTGACTTATGTCAGGGAGTCAAGACCATAGTATTTGGATTTTGCAATCCAGTTTTCTTCTGTCTTCTTTCCAATCTCAGCGGGAGATTCCCCAGGCATTTTATTACCAAAAATCATAGTAGTCTTCCATCTACTTTGGGGGACTGTTATATGACATGCAGTTACCTATATATTGAATGACCAGTGGACCAACAGGATGATCTGAAGTATTACTGGACAGTCTACAGCTCAGTCACCCTGTCAAATTACCATGCTCTGGCTACTGCAACTTCATGCAAATAGTGAGCAGGCTTTTTCATAAAATTTGTGGTGAAGGCTTTGGGTAAGCTGACCAAACTTGGAGTTATAGGTGTATCTCCACCTCCACTATCACTAATTATTGCTCATGTTCTGGATTTATCACATGACTAGCAGTTGTTTTCATTGCTAAGTAAAACACAAACTGAAAATAGCACAGAGTAGGCATACAAGATGCTTTTCATATGTGAGTTAATTAATACATCACTAGTAGAGCTTTGTCCAAAATGACTTATACCCTCTCAAACAATGATACCTCTGGAAAAAAAGCAAATATTGACACTCCAATAATGTTTGCCCAGCAACCAATGAGTGGTACACAGCATTCAGCACATCTTTGTTGCAGGTATCTATTAGGAAAATGGAGAACTGAGGTCCTCCAGTTATGAATGTATAATAAATGCTGAGATTGAAGATGTCCACTCTGTGAATCCTTCTTAAGTTATGCATTTATCTGAATCTCAGTCAGTACTAATTGAAACTCCTACTCCAGTTGACTACCTCTCAGTACCCATACCTTCCATTTTAAAATTATCTCCCACATGTGCAAATAGATGTTTGTCACTCTAGGTCCACAAAGCATCCATCTGTTCTGCCTCCAAGAAATGATCAGTGCCAGCTTTATTAAAGGAAATAATCCTGCATCTAGGGAAATATTAAAAAATATGCTGCCAGGGAATGTTTCCTCATTTTACTCTCAACTGCATGGTGTCCTGACATAGACTTCATATATTTTGATTACCTGACATCCATCTTCTTCCTGAAAACACTTGTTTCCTTCTCTCTGCTTGACTGATAGTAAGATTGGCCTTCCTGTGTACCAAAACATTGAGATTTGAAAATAAAGGGCTGGAGTCTTGAGGAAATTCACCTTCACCCCTTTGTACTGCTGGGGAGGCATGGGAGTCAGCAGTCCTCTTCACACAGGGAGGACTGAGCTTCCAGCTCTTTTGTGTCACTGGAGCTCTTGAAGCAGTTACAGATTAGTGATGTGAACCCCACATGTTCACTGAATGACAGCTCGTTCCAGTTGTTTGTGTCTGCAGTGCATGGGATAGTACCTCTTACAGGAGAGATTCAGCAACCACTCTAAGCAACTCCATCAAGGACAGATTGTTAGTCTGTTTCCTGTGTGCTATTTTCTCATTCTGTTAGCATCTATATATGTCTCAATATCCAACATTTTTCCATTACAACCTTTATAATTTTTCACTGCTTCTCCCAGGACAAATATTTGCTGTGGAAAGATGAATCCGATTGGCTTTCCCCCCACCCCCACCCCAAAGATTGTAGCCTTTTCCTTTCCTTCTTTTCTGATAGCTTCATTATTGTTTTTGGTATCTGAGTCACAAGAAGATGTTACACAAAGGGTATTTACAGTATAATGAGGTTCAATGATGTTGAAAGCTAGAGTTCATTAGCCTCACATTTAATACTACTAGAGCAGAGAGGCTGTGTGAGGTATCGTGTTTATCATTTGCACAATGTTTCTGAAAGGCAAACAGCACAGGTTCTCCAGACACTTACTGGCTTCCTTTCTATCCTTGGAGCTCATTTTCATTTGCAATAGCATCCAAAATTGCACAGTGGAGATTGATGGAACCATTCAGCACAATGTCAGCAAGTATACGTCACCTCTGCTCTGACCATCACCAAAGTTACCAGGAGAATGAGTCAGAAAGGATTTGAGCAAAAGATGTTGTGGGTACCATAGTGACCATGCAGTTGCTAAGGATGTGATTAGCACTCTGCAGAAACGGGAGACTTAATTGCTGTGTCCTCTTTCCATTTCTCTATGGGAATACCTGAAAAAAAAAAAAAAAGATGTTGTGGGTACCATAGTGACCATGCAGTTGCTAAGGATGTGATTAGCACTCTGCAGAAACGGGAGAGTTAATTGCTGTGTCCTCTTTCCATTTCTCTATGGGAATACCTGTTTGCCAGTTCTACAAGACAAAAAACCCTCTGCCTCTTGATTTTACAGCATCTGAAGCCAGCACCTGGTTGACCCTGGACATATCTATTATGAAACTGGAATATGTAACTGTTATCCTCTAAGTGCAGCACATGCAATGCTAACAATTGCCCTTTTACTCTGTTTTTATTTGCTGTATTTCCCGCTCTCATGCACAACATTCACTTACTTACTTCCCTCTGGAAGTTTGATAGCATTTTTTTTTTTCCTGTAAGTCTGAAATGCAGCTATTAAGCTGAAGAAGGTTCAGGGAAATGAACTAAAATGTGTCTAGTGGGAAGAAAAATGGCAGTGTAAGGATGGGATAAAGAAAAAAAGAAGCTCAGTGTAATAGAGATTGATCACTCAATCTGTCCATGCCCTCAAATAAAACTGAGTGAATTTAACATGTTAGGTTACATTTAAGAATTGGAGTTGTTTACGTGGATAAAATATAGTTTCAGATTATCATGAGGAGCCGTTTATTTACTTTTGCATATGCGAGTCATTTAGGCAGTCCTTTTATGTGAGTGAAAATATGTTTATTTTCTCACTCCCTGCTGGTGTGTGTTCTATTAATATCACACTAGTTGCAATAGATGGATACACTAGAAACTATTTGGTGCTGAGCTTGTTTTTCATCTTTCTTTTTCTCTTCTTTTTCTTCTTCAGGCAGCTATATTTATAAACCAGTTCAAAAGCCCCCAGGCAGTTTTCACACAAGTTTTCCTCCATTTTTGAAACAGGGCTTAACCCTGCAATAATAATTCACAAGGAAGCAGTAGCCTATGTAAGGTCTGACATGTCTCTTATCCCTTTCAGATAAGATGGAAGTGGCACCGTATTTCCCTAGCTTCTCAAAACAAAGCATTGGGCACTCAGAAGTGGCCCCACTTCCAACTGCTTCTATTTGATTAAAATAAAGGGGAAAAAATCCAGAAGCTGTCAAAAAAGATGGTAAAATGAATAAAAAAGGAGCGTTGCTGTGACATATGCAGGTGCTCGTTGTTTACCACCAAACAGAACAGCCATCTCCCCTGCCCTCACTAAGGACATTCCTGGTAGCTGCTGCCACAGCTGTTGCCCCCTTCCTCATGGCAGAAAGTAATGGAACACTGATGAATTTGTTCCTTTTTATGCTCCCCATAAACTCTTGCAGTTGTTTCTCTTTTCTCTGCCCTTCCTATAGCTCTCTTTGGATTTTAATAAATTATGGACACTCCAAGAAGGGATCTGGTGCCATGTCATGCTTGGTGCTGTACATAAAGATTACAACGAGGGTACTGAAGAGCTTATTATCTAAAGAGGTGAGGCACAACAGGTTTACAAAGGAAATCAGCAGAGAAAATGGATGTGAAATGTTCCCAGCTGAGCCAGGCAATTCCCATCTGAGAGAGGCAACCGACAGATGAGAGCTCAAAGTCCAGGAGCTGGAGCCAGAAGACCTGACTTTCAAATCTGACTCAGCTGTTCTTGCTCATGTTAAAATGAGGGGGGAATTAAAGCAACCATACTTGGGGAAAATTCCCTCCCTCTGATGGAGGTAAGGGGATTGTACAGTTGGTTCTAGGCAGTTAATCTGTGGGCTCCTGAACTCACATTGTGCTATTCCTGCTGTCTGTAGCAAAGCAGACTGTCAATGAAAATGAAATCTGCTTCACACCCTTAGCCAACATGACCCAGTTAGCTTGCAGCAGGCATCAATCAGGATGTTTGCCTCTGCCTGTGACTGAACAACAAGCCTGCTCTAGTGTCCCTGGCTTGGCTCTTGCTTTGCCCCCCATTCATCTCCCATTTGAAATGTGTCACTCAGCTTGTGCTGCATACTGTCTAGGTTGCAAGGTATATGCTATCTATGTGGAAGAGGAGCTGTCTTTGTTTTAAATGTCACTATACCTTTTAGAGCATGGCCCTGACCTGTTGGTATTGGTCTTTAGAGCTCCAGAAATAGAAATTAATACATAAATTTTCCCAACTTAACAATGAAGGAAAGGTGGGCTGGTCATGACCCTGTGAGTCTTCAACCATAGGTTGTCGCTCACAACAGAACACATAATTTGAATGTAACCTAATCTACTTTCTTCTTTTGTGAAAGTGCTTTTGTCTCTTTGTTCTTTCTTGATCATATATTTTGGTTCACATACATCCCATCTATGTCCTTGCCACTGCCAGTGGGAGGACAGTAATTTTGAAAGGGCATTAACGGTCTTATTTTGTTCATGCTTCGGATAGATCATTGAAAGTGCTAGCTCTTCCAAAGATACCACTGAATCATAAGCAAATGTTATATAAAGGTGAAGAGCTACATATTCTCCTCCACCGGCTTAGGCAAACAGATAAGAAGGCATGAACAAGCTTCCTGGGGAGGGAATCTAAAAAGACCAGTCACAGGGAGCTACAGATAGGAAGAATGCATTGGAAAAGAAAGCAGGAAATTAAGAACAGCTATATTGGTGTCAGTCCTACTTTCCTAAAGTCCAAGGGAGATGTGTCAGCATCTACAAACAAGAGCAAGATCAAGACATAAAAACTTATCCGCTCACTGAGTGCCGCTTGCATTGAATATGCTGATATTATCTGCTTTCTCAGTCATTTCATTCAGCTAAGGAAATAATCCTGGTAAAACATGTCATATGTCTTCCCCAGGAACAAATTCGTAACATCGGAGTGTTTTTGATCTAGGACATAATTTTCCTCTGGTGTTACTAGCAAAATCGGTGGTATAACCTTATGAGTCATCTTGTACAGCAGCAGGTTTTGAACGTGTTCTGCTTCCTAATGGTGTATAACTTTTAATAAGTCTTTTTCCAAAGTCCTCAGGCCCTAGGAAGCCAATGTATAACAGATCCCTTTTAAAATGCATGTGCCAGAAACCCACACTTTCAGCATGTCAAGAACAGGAGCTTGACGTTAATTTCTTAAACCTTTAGCCGGGATCCTAAAATAAGAACCAGAAATTTCAACAGATTTGAAATCTAAAGAGCTTCAACCCATTATCAAGATATTATGCATTTGGTTCTTTTGAAAAGCCAGAAAATAACAAAAGACAGGGCCTGTAATGCAGGATTAATATCCTACTATGCATGAAATGTTGTACAGCATTTTACACTGGTTTCTCTTTAGAGTGATAGTCATCCATTACACAACTGGACCAGAATCCAGGAATTTCCAGCATCTCTTATTGTTGACCAGACTTCTTGGCTGCAGTTTCACCTTCTATAAAATGAAAGGTGAGCAGAGAGGATAAAAATGTAAGGGGAAGAGAGGAAGTGATGATGACCAGACATAGAAAGCAGGTTGAGATCTCCTGATGAAAACAGGGCAGAAGAGTTATTGTGGGGCACCATAATGATACTGAACTAGAATGTGTACAAACAGTATCTCGGGGAAAAAGATAATTTGTTCTTATATTTATGTAAGGAGGTAAGTACAATTATTATAGGACTGCACAGTCCTGATGTATTGACAGGGAAATTGCTGCTCTGTTTTATGACCGTCTTACAACCAGCCCTCTGCCCCAGAAGTCATTGCCCAGTTACATGATTCTGCTGGAGAAAATTCTGTTACTGCTCCAAAGACACAAGAAATAAATCTATACTACCTGGCTTTTGGAGACCAAACTGTGTCTGTGCCTGAAAAATTACTTCCTTGGCATCTATTTATACTAACAAAGAATGTTCCTTCTGTGTGGGCAGATCCCAGGAGGCAAGAGCATTCAGCATTCCATAATTTGGGATAGCAGTGGCAAGACTGGGCCTTGCTGTTTTTTTATTTTTGAATTTTGTTTTCTTTGTGGAGTTTTTTTCATGACTAACAGTTTCCTAAGCAACAAAACGGGTAGGAGGAAAAATAGCAACAGGGCTAATAACAAAACTAAGGGAAATCCCTGCCTGAGTCATTGTAGGAAAGGGAATTAGCAGTCCCCTTGAGCCTTGTGACACTTATTCAACAGAAAAAATTGTTCAAATTATCATCCTGTCATCTGATGAAGATGTGGGGTATGTGTTTAACAGATCTTCCTTATTGTAGAGCAAAACTCCCTCCTTGCCTTGCCTTCTTTTTGCTTTTTAAAAAGCAGTAATTTGACAATTGAAGACTGAGACAGTCTTCTTTTCAGCAGGAGCTAAATTCGTAGAAACAGGATTTTATTCCCAAATTGCCTTTAAATTGGAAAAAAGCCCATCATTGCTACAGGCTTGCTCTTTCTTTTCAAGCCACAAATGGGAGCAGAGTCTGACTCTTCAGTCACTTCCGTAAGGGCAGCTCTTGCACAGCTTATAGCTTCCTCATTTCTCACAGGCCTCAGATCTGTCTGAAGGATGTGGTTTCTTAGGGCTGATGCTTGCTTTATCTCTAAGCATTTATCCTGATGCTCTAAGCATATTCCTACAAAACTGAAACTTGTTCAAGTGTGTTTCTAGAGCATGCAATGGTCAGCTCTGAGTTAATGCTTCCACAGGAAGCTACAGTGCAGCGCATAAGTCTTTCAGTTTGTCCACCTTCCCAAAGGATCAAAGAACCCTCAGAATAACCTTTGGCTGAACTCAGGTATGTCCAAAAACATATGCCAATTTATGAATGTGTCACTCTAACTCTAAATACCCTGCAGGGTCTTTCCTATTTTTGAGGGCTTTCAGCACAAACATTACTTTAGTTGATAAGCAGTGTAAGTTATATGTTGATCTTGGCTCTTCTTCTGTATGACATTTTGCACGGTTTCTCAGTATTGGAGCTTCTTTTCTCATCATCCCCTTGTGGTTTTGTTAAGGCCTTTTCATGTTGGTAATGCAATTACCAGCTATGTCTAATAATCCTCATCATTTTTACAGAAAACAATAATACAACCAAGCAGCAGAATTAATGAAGTCTAGTTTTCTCAGAAATGGTGTCCCTGCCCACACACAGTCTGTAACCCACTTCTTCTCAATTTCCATCATAAGTGTGCCAAAAGGCACCCGCAATTTCCTCTGCTCTTCTCATGGAGAGGCCCCCCCAGCTCTTTTCAAACAAGTCCTAATTACTGACCTTAACGTTCACCCTTTCTCTCTTAAAGACACAAACATGGAGTTTGTACGCCATGCAGCCACCTTTTCTTACGGAGCTTGCAGGACCTTCTTGCTTTTGTGACCTCTTTCACATTGCCAGTTTGGCTGAAGAAGGCAGCCAGCTGGTTCACGAGTTATTAAGGAGAGGCGGAGAGATAGACAAGCATGATCTCTCAGGCCTTATTTCTTGAGAAAAAGAGGATAAAAACAGAAGGTGATTAGAGCCCAAGTGTTTATGTCTATGGGCCTGGGCTTTTAGAGGCATCTTTATCCCACAGAGCTGGTTATTTTGTGGAAGAGTTATGTGTACTCCTGCATATTATCTAATCATTACATTTTATTGTCATCCACTGAGGATAATATAAATGTTTTAGTATAATGGTTGATTTGTCTAGCTGGCTGTGAGAGTCTGGGAATTGCATTTAACCGAGGCAACAATTCCCTTCTTTTTAAATCAGCTTGGAAATTTCCAGGGACCTTGTCTGACTCCTGATTCCCCTCCCTTACTCTTCCCTGTATTCTAAATTGGCACATGTTGCCAAAAGTGCCTGCTGCCCAAGGAGTGGATGGCATGGCTTCCTGTAGGGCTGTCAACATAGTTCTTTTAATCAGTCAGGGATTTGTTGCTGAATGAAAGAAATCTCCCCCAGACATCTTTCAGGTGAATGGTTTCCACAGAATTCACTACTCAATTTGCCGTGGGAAAGTGGGTAAAAAGGTTTTAGAAATCAAGCTGTGGACTCAAGCATGTTAGGATTTACAGGGTCAGATCCAGCATTGCTAAGGCCAGGAGAAGTCTGACTATGGACTCAATGAGTGCAGGATTAAGCCCATTGCCACTCAGCTACCATGGTGACAGAAACCTTAGAAATTTCTGAGACACTGCTGGTGTGCTGGACTAATTTCAAGCTCAAATTTGGAATGTTGGTACAGCAAGTTTAACATTGCCTTTTAAATTACAGTCAACTATCTTTTCTCCTTAAACATATTAAATGGTACTTATTTACAGTATTTACATCTTGGACGTACATTGTGGTTTTACAAATTCTTTTCCATTTCATCTAGGAAAAATGACTACTCAACAAAGAGGGTGATTTCTCCTTAAGCAGCTTCTGTTTCCACTCTTGGGTTTGGAAAATGCTGTTGTTCTTTATTGAAGAGTCCTCTCAGACACTGGCTTTCTGTGAGGTCAAAACTCCTCACTTGCTCACTGCAGTCTCCTCCTGACACAGCATCATATTAATGTTCCTGGTGAGTTTCTCTAAAATATCTGTGTGTTTTGAAGCTGAGAAAGAGGTGGAGTCAGTAATTTCAAAGAATACTATGGTGCCATGTCAATGTTTGGGTTGGGTTTAGTCCGCTAAGTGAAACCTACTGCACTACATATAGAAATCTAGAGGCTCTCAAAAAAAAAAAAAGTAGTGGCCTTTAAGCAGGGTGTGTTTCATTAGAATACCTGTTAAACATACTATCAAATATCAAATGCTTTTTTTTTTTTTTTTTTTAGAAAAGCACAATGAGAAATTTGTACTACATTACTAAAAATACTGTGTGGAAGAAAAATGATAGGCAAAAGATATTGATTAGCACTAGGATGCTATGCATTTTTAGAGTAGACCTGTGCTTGAAACAATTTCTTCTCCTTTGAAACCTTCTTTCATTCTAAAGCTCTGTGTCTCAGTTTGAATAAGGGCTGTGAGTAGGGCCCATTCTGCGCTCTGGTAGTCCATCTTGCCAGGTACCTTATGTAAGTGGGTTCTCTTTCTCTTCAGTTCACATGTGCTTTTTTGAGTAGTCTCACTTCTAGTAAGACTTTCAGCAGCCATGTGGGCTTCACTATGCTGGCCTCACTGGAGGTACTGAAGTCACATAAAAATATTTTTTTGTGGTTCAAATAGAACCCAAAAATACTTCTGCAGTAGGTGTTGTTGTATTTGATGTAGAGGGAAGTAAAATAAGTGGTGTCTTTTCCTTAGAGTTTACAGCATGGGAAAGCATCATGTTAGCCTATTCAGAAAACAAATAATTTGTTCTTTTCTGGTCACTTTTGCATCAACATAGTTCCTTTAAGCAGATCTTCACCTGGACTGAAGAATAACATCAGTGGGACTGACCAGACTGCCTAATTTGAGTGATCCTACAGAAGTAGGTGTAGGGTTAGAGCAAGCATTGTCTCAACAGCTAACCTAGTTAGAAAACTCAGATGAAGTCTCTGATTTTCCTTGGCAGATAGTCAAAGAACTCAATCTTCTGCTGATATTATAAAGACAGCACACAGTAGGTAAATATCAGATTCCTAGTAGCCTGGACAAAACCCATATATTACTACTGAGAAAAACCTTCATGATCCATCTTATCCATGCAGTTTAAAGGAAGTGGCAGTTTCTGGAACTTACGCTTTTTTAATCCCTGGGACACTGTGTCACAAGATAGTTAATGGGTGAAGCCAGTGACTGTCCTGGATCATTGAAAGTCCATGGGATCTACAGACGTAACTAAGACAAGTAAAATGTGCTGAACAAAACAAGTATATATAGGAAAAATATATCTGCTGAACAATCATACACACTGGAAAAGGTTGAAAACTGAAGGGTAAACATCCAGCTCCATAGTTTGAAGGAGAATACAGAAGAGGAGAGCTTGAGACTTTAATGACTCAAGTAGACAATCATGCCCAGAAATGCACTCCAGAAAGCAATCCTAGGAGATAGAAATGGAAAATGGAAGATTATCTAACTTCTTTGATTTCACAGTTTTCTGTGTCCTTTAAATAGAACAGGACTCCTATCAATCTCTTGATCTGTTCTGCTGGCACACACAATGACAGTCCTATGTGCAGATGAAGCCAGAGGGGTTTTACTGACTTTTTTCTTTAACAAATGTGTCCAAACTGCTTTTGGATTCACTGCTTCTCCACCCCATCATTCTGCTACTTCTTCCCGTTTCTTTGCTGATTACATTGCATGATTTCTCTCCCACTTGCAAGATACATGCTTTACTTTATAACATTTCTGATGCACTAAAAAAAAGCTAAATCAAGCTGTTACCAGAGCTGGAAGGTCTAGCCTTCCTCCAACTGGCACAGCCATCATGTAGCAGCCATCATGTTAACTTTAAGTATAGATTATTTTTATGGCTCTTGTATTACCTTGGCTGTTTGCCCAGCATGTCCTTGGTAACTCAGGGTCACAAAAAATGAGTAATACTCTGGTCCTACTCAATGAGACACAGGGTCATCATGATGGAGATGGCCTTAGCATTCAAGAATCCTTTAAATCTGACATTTCAAATTATATTAAGAAAACATTTAGATTGCTTTCCATGAATAATTGCTATTAAACTTTATTCTTCATCTTGCCCCTTCCCAAGACTGTTATTGATTCCCAGTTGCTTGGATGCTAAGAATATCCTTGGATAATATTTTGGGGATTTAAGGCACTCAAATTTCTGAAATGAATGGGATTTTCTGGGTAGCAGAAGAAATACAGCAGGATAGATTTGTGCATGCACAAGTAGCTTAATACCTACCTCTGAGATGGGAGCAATGCCAAGCAATGCATTTGGGCTGTGCAGTCTTGTGCAATCATTTCCCCAATAGAATTATATTTTCCTGCTGTGTAATGGTTTGTTATCCCTGTGTATGACCCTTTTATAATATTTTCTAGTCAAGTGTTTGACACCAAGCTGGCTTTCTCAGGTTTCTACATCTAAGTAATGATCCCTTTAAATGTTTTCACAATCACGCTGTGATTGATTCAGACCAATGTCACAGGTAACTGGTGAAGCAAACACCAATGAATTCACAAACAATTCCAGCACCACGAGTGATCAACCACAAGGGACATTGCTAATCTAAATGAAGACTCATTTTTCAAGTAGAAGCTGAAGCATAAGCTCCCACAAAACCAGAGTAAAAAAATCTCCTTCATTTGTTCTTAACTGGGAAGTTTGGGGGTAAGAAGTCCCAAGAGGCAAATCTAAAGAGTTTGCAGAAAGAGTGACTGAAGTGAGAAGATAGAATTTGGAACAGAGTGGCCTTTTCATAGATTCATGCATTTCTCTTTTGTGTTTAGAAACTAGGAACACAGACATAAAACACAAACTTTTGTGTGTTAGATGATGGCAGTGGATGGGGAATACTTGCTGCAGTCAGTTGATTGACCTGCCCTGGCACTAGTAAATGACATAAAGGCCTGCACTGCAATCTCCAGATGGGAACTTCTGTTATGTGTCTCTGGCAAATAGACTTTTACACCTAATTATCACAGAGTGTGTTGCCTACTCGTGTGTTCCGTGCTGTCTGGTTATTGCTTGTGCTCAGTATCTCCCTCATTAATTTTATCCTTCTTCCGCCCTGTGCCTCACTAATCAGAGCTAAGTAACATTCATCAGTAATCCTTTTTTGCCTCAGAACTCTCCCAGGTTAAGCTGTATGGGTGTTTGAGAACAGAAAGAGTTTGTATTTTAAAAGAAAGGGCTGTCTTTTCTAGACACTCATGCCAAAGAAGCTAAACCTAGGAAAATGGCATGATTAGTCCATCTGTGACCGATCCATTTCCTCTTTCCCTCTGCTAAAGCTGGTGTACTTACATCTTTGTCAGCACAATAAATCTCCAACGTTTTTGCAAATGCTATCCCTCCTCTAGGGATTTTCTATTGCAGTTGATACTATGCAATCCTAACCACCTCTCCCTAAATTACATTGCCTTCTTTTGAGGCATTCCCACACAACAGAGTGCAGCTGTGATGGGGTGTGCTTTAGGTCAGAATGCTGAAGTGGATTAAAAGGTGTGATGATGACATTGCATTTGCTCTTTCCGCTTGCCACTCCTGAACAGTGCATTCTTATTATTTGCTAGCTTGCAGAAAAGAAGCGGGTCTTATGAATGCCTACCATGCACATAAACAGACCCTGTGAGATTTGGCAGACAAGAGCAAGTGATGACAGGTTGTTATCAAATTATTCCTTTATATTTTATACAAGCAAAGATCATACAAATTTGTTGGAAGACAGATACAAGAAATATAAAATGCTTTCTAGACAAGATCTTCATTAAGAGTACCCAAGTTTACTAACCCTAATGTCCCATCATAACCCCTGATAATTTTTTCTTACTATTTGTCCCCTCTCAGCTTAGTGGTAATGAAAACAAAGCAGCCTTGGCCAACCATTCGTGAGGAAGGAAATTGTTAGAACAACATGTCTCAGGAAAGCAATGGGTTCTGCTGTGGTTTTTGTGTACCATACAACTGGACATCCCAGCTAGTCAAGGAAATCCAGCTCTAGATGAAGCCAAAAGAAGACATGGGGAATGAGATAAAGCTTATCAGGACCATGCGTACCTACAGCTTGTTGACTAAAGGGAGCCCAAACCCAGCCCAGGATACTTTGATTTTCATTCAGAGCCTGACCTTTCTGTCTGAAGTAGGCCCCTAGACTACATTTGGAAAATTGTCTGGAACACACAGAACATTCTTCTGTGTTTCTGAGCAGGTTTGTCCCCGTTAAGGCTCCTCCCAATTTTCATATACAGTGTAAGATATTCAAGTCTGAGAGTTTTTTGCTCAGAATAGAATCTGCACAAAAGAATTATATTTGGAGCATAAGCAGCTTATCAGGAAGTAACAACTTGGATTGCAAATGCTTCCCCAGAAGGTGATCTGCCAGAGGTGTTTTCTACAGTCCCCTCAAAACTGTAGATTTTTGCTCTTCCATCATGTGATGCTCTAAGAAATGAGGCTACACACGTTCATTTAATATTACAGTTCCCTTGTGATATGTTCACTTTGCTTAATGAGGGCAGTGTTGCTAACTTGTTAGGAGCCTGAGGACTGTGTCAAATTAACATAGCATGGAGGAAAAATTAACAGAGAGGAACTCCTTGTGTGAAATGGAATGAGATTGCTGATGGTCCTTTTGTCAATCTTTATTTTTGTACTACAGACAAAATGTTAACAAGGATAATATAGAACACTATTACTCAGAACTGGGATGCCCTTGGTGTTTTCAGTAACCTGAATAACCAAAACTGATTAACAGTACTGATTATATAATAAAGCAAGCACAATACAGGTGTTTAACTGTGAGAAAAAAAAGGGAGGGAGCATAGTTCTTGGTAAAATTATTGGGGGGAAATGACAATGAATAGAAAAATCTTCTAGTTTTTAGTGATAACTTTTTGTTTTGCATGCATTTACATGAGTGAAATGAAAGTCCCATTTTAGTCGCAGTAGGATAATGCTGTGCTTCCATTAACGTGCAAGAGACCAGAATGCAGCCTTTTCCATACTTCATCATAAAGCAAAACTGTCAAAGGCCAAAGAAAGCAACAAAGAAATGCAGGAGAAAGCCAGGACTCTTGAAGTAAGGGGAGTTTCAGCAGAGACATCCACACTACATTTTTCTTTAAAACTTTCCTTTGCAAATCATGGTTGGTAAAATACACCCTCTCTGCAGTGGTTTTTGTCAGCCATACATGTCACTCTTTTACAAGCTCAAAAGATACGCAGAGAAGTCAGCAAACTGGGAGGGTATGTTAAATGTAGAGCCCATGTAAAATTTGTCAAGATCAATTTGCTGCAGCTTTGGCCTTTTAGTGGTTGTGGTTTGCTTGTGCAATAATAGTTCCTAAGAGGGGCTGTAAGCACTCTGTGCAGGAGGTCTGTTCTGCAGTGGCAATGGGGGTGAGGTGCTGCTTCCACACAACATCCATTTATGGTTTCCCTGTGCAAAGTTGGTGAGCCATTACTAACATATCCAAGGAGCTGTACACCCAGGCATAATCAGCGTGCTGACAGCAGCAGACATTCTTCTAAGTAATGATTATTGCCAAAAATTTTTTTTTTTTTCTGGCAAAGGCTTCCTCTCCACTTCTATGATCTTTAAATGCTGGCATTTCTGGAGGTGAAATCCCCCCGTATCCTCTTGCCTCAGTGCCATGTGCAGGGGTATCTTCCCATGCCTGGTAGATGTTATTAAAACAAGAAGAGCTAGTGAGGGACTGAGCCATTCCACAGAAGCCTGCTAATTAACTCTAGGACATACCTGATTGTATCTTGTAGTGATAAACATTTGTATCAAAAGATACTCACTTTTAGCAAAACCAGCTCCCTTCCTCTCTGGCTCTAGGCATAGAAGCTGTGCAATGTCTCTGAATCCAGCAAAGAAACCCTGACTGGCAGCATTTTTCTGCCAGTGTAGTCATGGGTTAGGTTTGGAAAGTGTTTGGTGGCAGCCCAGTCTTGGGTTGGCTTTGGCAAGGTCAGCGTGTGGGCATCGGTTCCCAGAGGGCACTGCCATCTGCTGCTGGTGGCACCGGGGAGCTTCACTGCAGTTTGCCAGCAAATGGCTGCAGAGCACTTGTGGTCAAACCCCACTTATTAAAAGACAGCTCACAGTCACGGGCCAGATGGACTTGTCTTGTTTCTTGCAGTTCCGAAGACAGAATATACAAATACAAATAAAAAGACTTACAAGTCACATCCTAAACTAAACATAAGTTTAGGGAATGAAGCTTCTGTGGGGAGAGGTGCTAATTAGTGACACCTGCTGCAGCGCCCAGCAACAGACGGGTCTTACGGTAAATGAGTGGTTGGCCTGGAAAGACAATGCCCTGGGGAACCTGCAGGAGTTAGGCAGATTTAGTTATCCCAATTGGTAATAATCTGTGGACAATGCACACAGAAGGTAAGATTTGTCAATTTGTCAATAGGATATGCTTTGAAAAAATGACTGCAATGTTGTATTCTTTTTTTTTTTTTTTAAACAGTACCATGATGAAAACATACACATCGTTCTCTTAGCAACATTGAAAGAGAATTGGATGCCATTCTCTTCCGCAAAGTTGGAACTACTTTGTAGGAAAACCTCTGGTTAAAACACTTTCAATTTTCAAACACAATTTGACATTTACAAAGAAAATCAGACATTTAATTTTTTTTTTCCCCTATTCCCTGCATTCTTCATTTTCTATCAGGAGAAAAAACCCCATCTGTTGTCTGTAGTAGCCAAACATGGTGGATATATTTCTGTGATGTGGGACTCCTGGATTCAAAAGCAGAGTACAGGCTAAAATAGGCCTTCCCTATTTCAGTGAATGTCCTGCACCCTCTGGTGTTGGCTGTAACAACACAAAGCTCTTACCTTGGCATTCCCTATCAAGTGGCTCAATTGGAGAGTCCCTGCGCAATGGGCTGAAATGTTTCCTTTCCTCTGGCACTCCTCTGAGCTTCCAGCTTTGCATTAAGATCCCAGGCAGATCCCTGAAGCGAGTCTTCTCACTGAGTCCCTGAGTTGTCTTCTCTCCATCACTCGGGAGAGCAGGCTCTCTCGAGTGATGGAGAGAAGACAACTGGGCCCCAGTCCTTCTGTAAACTCAGCCCCAAAGGATTAAGGTGGTTGGTAAGAAAGGAACACCTCTGTAAATAGAGTTTCTTTGTGTACAATCTGTCATTAAATCCCTTAGGACTCTGCCTTAAGGAGGACAAGTGTCACCACCACTGACAGTTTTGGAAGTGGAAGATCTCAAAGAAATCATTCTCTGGTCTGCTCTGCAGGAATAGCACCCCATCCTTACCTTTCTTTTCCCTTTCCCTTTTCCTTTCAAATTTTTGGAGGATTTGGGCACCTCCTATCTTCACTAATCTGGCATCATCTAAGTGACAGGACCACACCTCTTCTCTGTCCCCATAAGCTTGCACCAATTCAACTCTTCAGCTTGTTTCAGGCTGCAGGTGATGGTTTCCTGATTTATGACTTTTCACCAGCTTTTGAGGCCCTGTATTTTCTAGCAAATCTCAATGTGGCAGTTTAGGGAAGGAAAGTGGATGTCAAAGAAGCCATCCAAGTTTCTGTAATGGGATTTGAGGACTTTTAAGTCTCACAGGTGTCCTGCTAAGACCAGCAACACACAGAAGGCAGCCAGTTCAGGCAGTAGGGAAAATTGTGACAGAGCAGGACTATAGCTGACAGAAGGACTGCCTAGGACTAGGTGAGTCCCTAAAAGCATGCTCCAGAGAACCAGGGAGTAACAGTGCTCTGTCCCCAGGGGTACTTGTCAGGAATTAGTGTTTTAAGGTCTCTTGAAGAATAAACACAGCCAGCAAGTGAAGCTTGGGAAATTGCCACAGCTCTTCATCTTTTCCTTTTTCCCAAAAGCGTAACTATCAAAACCACAAGTGCTTTTGTTTTATGGGACGAGCCTTTAGTAAAATACTTGACATTTAGTTCCTTTGCTCATGTAATTTTTTATTTTTGAGAGGACATTATATTTTGCATGTGAGTCTCTTGCTACCTTCTCTAAGCTGTTTTTAAGAAACTGTCCATGTAAGTACAATACTCAGGCAAAGGCTCAGGCCCAGGCTGCTGGAGGTCAGCATCGCAGCCCCACCTGGGAAGTACTTCTTATCAACATAGTCTATGATGGTTGTTACAGCCAGCATAGTCTCCTTACATGTGGGCTGGATTTGGTCAGCGGGGAGAACAAAACCATAAGTACCTGTGTCTCTCAGTTCAAATGTGTAGGAGAGAGGAATGCCAATTGTGTGGACCCAGTCCCGTGAGGAGCCTGAGTTACTATCTGTGAATTTAAAAACAGAGAGGAGGTATCTGTATTAAGCACGGTTCTTTGAAAATATTTCTTGCTATAGTTAATGCAAGTTTATACCAGAATCCCTGAACTGAGCAGTAACTATATATCACTGTGACACAGAGAACTGAGTTTCTAGGTGCTGTAATTCTGAATTATGATAAAATTCTTCCATGGAGTTTCCTAAGTGACACAGTTCTTTGTAAGAGGGTATTGTACACTAACAGAATATGAGTTTCAGGGAATCCGTGTTTTTACCGTTTTACTGTTATTAGTGTGGGGTACAAGATGGATTGGACATTTGTCTGTTCTTGTACTTAATATCCTACACTGATACTGACTAGAATTTCTCTTTATATTTATATTAAAGCATAATTTTGGTCAAATCTGAAAAATTTCTGGCTGGTCCCTGTATCTCCGTTCATCTTCCTCATGGATCGTTTTTCTTACCTATTCAGTATAAGTACAAACCCTGGCAAAATGCAGTCCTAGGCACATTACAGTGCATTGCTCATGCAGTCTGTGACTCAGAGACTGGCACTCGGGGACTGGCAGAGACAGCCACTGGAATATGCAAACCATGTATGTTCTGGAGCCAACTACTTACTGTTCTCACTGACTAGCGTGACTTATTGCTTACTGGGAAAATATTGGGTTTACTAGGCAGTCTCTAGGGCCCTCAATCCTCTTTGTAAAGGCTGTCAACTCATATTAGCTGTGATGTGTTCGTGATGTGGCCATCCAGTCTACTAGGAACAGGGCTAAAACCGATATATTTCACACAGAATTGCAATCAGCTGCCATGTGATAAGGTCTGAGGGAGTAACTGTAGACCTGATTGGGATTTTAATTTTTGCTTGATTCCAGTGGAGACAAATAGGAGTCTTGCTGCTGACTTCAGCAGGGTCAGGATGATCTATCACCAATCTCCTTCTGTCCCCTGTGATGTATCTGTGAGGAATCAGTGTAGGAACTAGCTTCTGATCAATGCTTCATTCGTTCCTGCAGTCAGCTTTATAACTTACAGAGTTATCTTGTATTCAAATGACTGCTGCTTACATGTTCCACCAAACCAGCCCTTTAAATATCACTCAAAGTAGAAACTCAACAAAACAGTACTTGCTGATGCCTGGGACACTAGAATTCTTTGAAAAACAGAGAAATCAAAGGGAAACATAAAAAAACTTACACAAAATTGAAGCAGTTGATCCTACTCTATAGCTGGTCCCATACTTTCCTGTCAATGCAGCAGCTGCTTCCTTTGCAACTTGCATCTGGAAATTCAAAACAGGAACAGCGTTGTCAACAGTGGCAGTACCTTTGGCAATTATTTTGAGTGGACCAAAACTTTCATCTCTTTCACCTTTACATTTACATATGATCAGCTTTAAGTTTTGATATTACTTCAGGTCTTTAGCGGAGCCCATTAGAAATATCTGGATGAATGGTTCTTGATTTTTTTAATGCAATTTTTATTAAAATGATAAAAATTATGCGGCTACAAGGTAGAGATGCTATTTGCTTTACTATAAAGCTGGAGCCTGTATTTTGGAGAATTAAGTCTATGCTGTATAACACACTGGTACTGACTACAGCAGTGATTGACCTCTTACTCGCTTTATTGCTATAGAATTTGTATCCCACCATCTTTAGAAACTGAGCCATAGACTAAAGAAATTACTTCTCCAATGACTAATATGCAGTCCAAACCCAAATCCCTCATGCTCTTGAGTTGTACTTCAGCTACTGGAATCTTTATAAATACACACAAGTGAATCAGAGCAGTCAGAAAATGAGGGAAGAAGTAAGCAAGAAATAGGTGATACTTTGCTCCCATTCTTCCGAGAGCATGTTTGGAGTACCCCTTCTGGACACAATCATGATAACCATATGTGTATAATGTCCTGGCATCCTAAAGTGCAAATTCATTCTTGTATGCAGCAAAAGTTGGTGCTCTTCTCTACTTACCTTGTATTACATTAACCCTATCTGTGGAAGTTCAATTTTCATAATTTAAGATGAAGAATTAGGATTTCTGAGACAAACTTTACTGATGCTCAACAGAGAAGCAGTAACTCTGGGAGCCAAGTCCCTGAACAAGCTCAGCTCCTCTGAAGGAAAGGCAAGAGGGCAAGTAAAGTTGCACCACATGCTAATGCCTGTACTTGCTCTCTACAAATGTAGAAGATGAATATTTGGCCATACCAGTTCTTCATTGTTACTCGGAGGTTTAGTTGTGGAACCATATGGAGTGAGGATGAGCTGTCCATAGGAGTGCATTGTTAAATAGCACACAATGTCACTCTTCTTGCTTTTGATAAACTGAGACACAGCTCTTGTCTCGGGCTCTGATTCTGGTCCAGATCCACAGAAGACTTCACTGCTGCAGTTAAAAGACACACCAACACCTGGGGAGGAATACAAACACTGAATCAAAGGAGAAATATAAAACACCAGTTCAGAGGGAACTGAGGAATTTACCTTGGAGTGTTAAGGCATGTTTTTAGGGCAGGGGACTAGACAGCTCAGTGGGACTTTAACGTTACACTGGGATGGTAGCAACTAAAATTTGCTACAAGATTGAAATATTTATTGCACATTTACCGGATGGCTGCAGCAAAAACAGTCTGACACCACCACAGCGTACCACATGCCAGGGAAGCTTTGAAGGCTTCTTGGAATTCATGGCAAATGTAAATACTGGCTGTTAAGTGACTAACTCCTAACATTCCTACCTAGAGCTGATGCTTGCTCTTGCAGTGAATTAGAGGTATAGTTACATAAGAGCAATTTTCTGTTCACAAAAATAAATACTGGTTGAAAGTCAATGAGTTAATATTTTGACGAACCAGGCTTTTATTTTTACATGTGCCTTGATGACAACAAGATGAATATTCCTTTCTTATAGGACTACATTTTATTTCAGAAACTAGTTATTACTCTTGCTTTACATTTGTGTTCACGATCTGAAATACTTCAAACTTACTGCCCCAGGATGAATTGAAGTTTCGGTTCAGATCTGTGCCATAGCAGGAACCATTATTATATGGAGAACGGTTTTTCCTCCACAAACGATCCTAAAGAAAAATAACTTCTGTTACATAAAAAAACCCTCAATGATCCATATGGCACAGTGATAATATGGTGTAAAGACTCCTTTATTCTAGACCTCTGCATTCTAACTAACCCTGGTATTGTAAGAGTACAACTCTGCATGCAAGGGCAATAAACCTTAGTGACAGAACAATTCATCTACTACAGCCAGGCTGTCATCTGCCAGAAACCTGCATGCACCCCGACATAAGCTTCCTGAGCTTTTTGGTTTTTTTTAAATATGCTTTTTCTGTAGTACTCAACCGCTTCTGTGCAGTGTTGCACTCCTAAGCAAGACTTGGCATTGTGAGGGATAGGAGATGATAGTGTATTTCAGATTCAAGAAGATTAATTCCTTTTTTCTCAGTTAATCTTGCTACTGCTCCTTGTTTCCCTGCTATACTCATGGCTATACTTGGCTCTGTGCAGACCTCACTGCACTGCCTGTATGAGCTTCCCAGCTGAATTACCTGTGCATCCAAGTGCAGTGTTTGGTATGTCCCAAACCTGCCAGGGAGCAAGTTGGGAGACAGCCTGATCCACATGGTGGTAGGCTGAGCCTCTTGGGCCATGCCATGGTCCTGCATTAAAAGATGCTTCAGTTGGGCTCAGGAGCCTGGAAGCATGGTGACAGTGGCTAAAGACCAACATTTTGCATTATCCTCCATATCAGAAGAGGAAGGTTATTTGGGAGGGCACACCCATTTCAAAACCAAATAGCCCAATATCTGACCAATTCTCCTCCTGTCCCATGCAAAGCTGCTAAGACCCATCTGCTACTTGAGATTTTTTGTGAAGAATGAATGACTCCTGCAGACATGCTTACCTTCATCAACTAGGCCTTGAGAAGTAAGCCCATCCCCAGAAACACAAAAGCAATTGATCTTGTGGTTTTGTCTTCCCAAGGCTCATAATATTTTCTAGGAATATTTAGCTCTGCAATCTCAAGTGACCGCTGCTTTGCCAGAAGAAACAAAATCTCTCTGCCATGGGAGGATTTATGTGAGTATTGTAATTGTTTTCTGTTTAAATATAATTGCTATGACTCTATCTAAAAGTAAAACAAAATGTGCTGGGCACATCTGGCTTTCAGTCTAGTTCCTGGATTTTCACTACTTACTTGTTCCCAGGAATAGATGTAGCCATCAATATTGAGGACTGGCAAGACATAGAGGTCCAAATTCTGCAGAAATCTGCTTATCTTTGGGTCAGATTTGTAATTTTGAAGAATCTGAAAAGAAAAATTACAGAGCACTGAGCAGGGAATTTAGTGATAATCACTGCAAAGAGCAAGTTTAGGACTATCACCAGGTCATCATTCATTCCTGAATATCACCATGGTATCCAACATCTACTTGATCCCCAGTGTGCCAGGTACTTTCTGTACACATGGAATATTGTTATATCGTAGCTAAGGGTTTCTTTATTTCAGGAGGACTGTGGCGTTTTGATTCAGAGAGGTTTGATCCAACAGCCACTGTGGGAAAAGGAGAGGTTGATACCAAGTTTTGGAAGGCTTTGGAAACAGTTCAGGTGGAAGAACTGACGCACGACCTAGTATCGTCCCATATCTCAAACTGTGATTTGGACTTTGGTGTCCACAGATATCTGTACTATATGCTAATTTTGAAAATCTCATTTTAACAGAAAAGCATAATTCTTGGTCCCACAATAGGGCAGAGAACTGAAGTGTCCAAAGTGATATGGTTTTCTTATTATCTAAATGGAAGAGTAAGGACGCACTTCTTTCACAAACCACTGACAGAAGGCTGGAGAGATCCATTCTCTGGCATGAATCCCACAGTCCATCCAAATTATCTTTTTGGGTTTGTTTGATGGTTGACTGATCTGAGAGAATGTAAAAATGATAATTTAAAAACGGTTACATTACAATAAAATAGCTTAATGTAATACTGAAAGTAACGGATGTGCCTTGATACGCCATTGAGCCATCTGAGATGATTATTATTATTATTATTATTATTACTACTACTACTACTACAGACATCTTTATGGCAAGCTCTCTTTCCTAATAACCCCATCTCTGTTGTATCACAAGGCATGAGCTTTAAAGTGTCTGTTGAGCAGGAGTGTCAATAGAACAGTTAATAGAACAGTTTATTTTTTTCCTTTTTCATTTGTATTAGTCATTCACAGGAGTGGTTGTTCTTAGCTGAAGATTTTTTAATTCCTTTTTTAGGAGGGGAATCATAAAAAAGGCAGGGAATCTAGTACTACTCAGTGATAGGAACAGATTAGGCAATAATTAACCCAAATATTAAGACTATGTTCAATAAAAATGTAATGAAATACTGCTAGCAGAAAGGCTATCTGCTGCAAAAAGTACTAAAAATAACAAAACAAAAGTCTTTAACCTCACACAGAGCTGTTGCCAAGCTAGTTTCAGCTTAATTTTCATTTCTAAACAAGACTTCAATTAAACTTGTTTTTACTACATAATACCAATAGCACGCCATGATGATAGCCTATATGAAAGTTTGCAAATCTTACTGTACTGTAGAGGAGTAAAAGGATCTCCTGTTATTTCAGTGAATTGGGATGAACGCTATCTTAGGAAACATCTGAATCCTGACTTCGCCTGAGTAGTTTAATTTCTTTTGTTAAGATATGTTTTATTATTAAGGGAAAGCTCCTCCCTTACCTGTAGGTAATACATTGTTCGATTCTCAAATGTCTTCCCCAGGATGTGCTGAGTCACCAGCTCACTGTTGTTCTTCTGGATCTGAGTCATCCATTGATAAATCTGAAATAGTTGCAAAGAATTATTGGTCCAAAGTGGGAGTTTCCTTCTTTTTCCCACCTCCCTTTCCAGATTAAAGCATTTTCTTTTGTTTAGACAAGCAATATTTTCCTCAGTTTATTAAAGTCTGTGACATCACAGTCATGGAATGTTTCACATGCCTCTGTGCAAAGGCATGGTCATATCTCACTGGGTGTTAAAAGAGAACATCACTGCAACACAACACAGATACTCCATTCTGGATCTCACTTAACATGACCATCCTATAGGGTGTCTTCCTACTGAGTTCACCAGAAACGAAACCACACCATCAAATCTTCAAAACAGTATTACAGTCTCTTCCCTATCAGTACTGATTTCCCACATCTGAGTCAGCTGCAGTCATCCTCAATAAGTAGCTCAAACTAAGCATACATGAGGGCTGACTCTGTTCTCTCACTACTATTATGCAGCTAGGAGAAAGAATTACCACCATGCTCTGCTTTTGTCCAGGTTTGCCAATTGGTCCATGAAACATGACACCAAGAAGTTGTCACTGCCCACCCCTATGACATTATTTTCTCCTAAAGTGTCAAAAACCTGCCCTTAAATTACTTTTTTTCTACAGATCTCCCACTGTTCACGTCTTCTTCCTCACTGGGATTCCAGACACTGCAATAGTCACTGCATTTCACATCTGGCTCAGCGCCTGGAGCTTAACAATTAATAGATACTAGAGGTAAAGAATGACAGGGTAGAAAGGTAGAAAACCAATCAACCGAACCACAGAATATTACCTGCAAAACAATGTGGCTGCTTCACATAGAACATTTAGGTTTTGGTCAGTGAAGAATTGAGGATTTAATCAAAATCAATAGCAAATCCATACTCAATTCAACCACGCTAGGATTCTAGTCAAAGGACTGATTCTTCAAAGAAGAAAGCCAGAAAGAGGTCCATCAACTTCAACTGAGCTTTCTGCAGTCACAGAGTTAGCTCCTGTGGCATTTACAGAACAGAAAACAACAAAGAACACAAGCAGACTTAGGTTCTTCCTTACCTCCTCCATTGGATGGTATTCGGTGTAGATATAACCTCCTGAGACCTGTCTGTGGCTGCTCCTCTCCCTTGGCTTGCTCTGATCCAAGAGTTTTTGCACATCAGGTATTAGGACTCTGAAGGAAGGGGAAAGGGAAGATAGGAGAAAAAACAACCCTGAAGAGTTACTGCAGAACTACCGTGATGGGTACATTGCTTACATCAGCAAATGAAAGGATTTAACCTCTTCTGTTGTGAATTGCCTGGCAAAATCACTATCATCATTATGGTTACTTTCATGGGAGACAAAGTTCAAAGTACTGAGGTTTTACAGGGCTTTTTAACAATAAAGTAATAATTTTTACCAGATTTTTTTTAAGTTGTCTATTTTCTACCAAGAAAAAAAGAAATTCAAGATTTTCTTTTCTTCACCACTTCTATTTTTGAGCAAAACCCTCAAAATACCACCTTTTGGGAAAAGGAGGGGAAAGAGATAAATTTAAGATTAGGGTTTAATTGTATTTTATTAAGACGTTTTCAATTTGCAAAGATTTCACAGAAATATTCACTGCAATTTGCAAAAATCAGAACAAACCCCCTTATTTCCATCAAATAGTTCTTTTTGCTTTTCAGCTGCAAAAATAGCTCAGAAACTAGTATAACACAGGCATGATTCCCTGATCCAGGGAATCAATAAAACCTTTTCCTTGGCTTCAGTGGACTTTGGATCAGAGGCTGTTCTTTCTCACTGCAATCAGCCCCTTGTAAATGTTGCAAATCTGTGCAGGTTGTAAATGCTTGCAATAAGACAATTGCAAAGGTAGCTGAAACACTGTTGATCTCAAATGCTGGAAGTGCTAACAGGCTTTTCTGCTGACAGTGGCACTGATTGGCATTTCTGGAAACTGCACATAAGAAACTTTTTAGAGTAGTTACAGCTGACTTTCACACTGAGCTTTGATGTTTATTCACATCTAAACTTCAAACTAAAATTCAGGCAGTGAAAATTCGCATGAACTGAATCCACACACACAAAATACCTTATCAGTGCTCTTGAGAATTGAAGCCACAGAGTTTGACACAGTCAGAATATTGATGTTCTTATTATAATTTGTCATTTATGTCTCTATCATTATATACCTAACTGTCATGTTACCTTCTCTGCATGTCAACTGCCTTCAAAAGGGTGGTTCCTACTTAGAATCTGTTATAGGAACTTTGCCTCTATTATTGTTGTACTCATCTCAGCCTCTTTGCAACACAAAGCCAAAATGTTCATCTTTACTAATAATTACTCATCTCTTTCTTTAGAACCCTATGTAAGGTAGATACAGTTCTGGCCAAGGGAAAACAAAGTCAAGCTGCTAATCTCAGTTTAGTCTTTAAATTTCCACTAGAATCAGTTGAAACCATTAGAAAATGAAGAGTCTTGACATAAATAAGAGGTTAAATATCTTCTGGAACATTGTCTAAGTACTGAATATCTAAACCTCATGCTAGATAATTTGTTCTGGCTCCAGCCTCATATCTCTTCATCTCTGGTTGTCAGGGCATCACACTTACTAAAAGAACTTGTCAGGCAAGATGCAGGATGTCAAGATCAGCTTTAACTCAAAACAGCTTTGAAGTGACATCAATCCTCCTTAAACTAGTCTTTGATTGGTAAATGTCAGTGTATGTCCATAGGCCATTTGTCATCAGCCTTGGATGACTACAGGAATGTTTATATTAAATATGGCTAAATTAAATTAGCTACTGGTTACCTGAAAAAGTCAGTTCCAAATGGGAGCAGGACTGTGCGAGGAATAGATCTTATTTGATCCCTTTTGCCTTTATAAACACTCTTTGTACCTGGATTAGATCTTCCAGTTGTAAATTAGGGAAGGCGTGGCTGGGTAGGTGTGGTAAAGCATCGAGTGACACTTGCAGGTTGTGGCTCCCAGTTGTGTGCACAGTGGACACCAGCCACTGGGATCTTTGTCCCAGATGTCTCTTTTTGGCTGGATGGTACCAGGAAATTCTCACCAGTCTGGTGAAGGGGATAGTGGTAGAAAAGTGAAGCTTTGAAGAAAGTGGCCAAATATTCACTTTGAAATGTCTCTTCCAACCCAGAGGAGCAACAAGAGATAGGGAAGGGAAAAGGAGCTAGAGACAGCTTCCCTGCAGTGATACCAATTAAACCTTTGGGGTCTCCACAAGAGGGAGGACCCTGCATTCAAATATCCATGCTTTCCAAGCACAAAGCGTGCTCCTGTAAGTAGTGGTTATACCAAGTTCGGCCTCTTGAGTTTAGACTAAAAAATTGAGCCATACATCCAAGTGCCATCCTCTCAGTGACCACTAAGAAGGCCACAGCAGGAAACAAGACAGATGGGGCTGTCTCAGGTTCCAGCTTCAAATTCACAGTCCAGGGTTGGTGGAAGGTAAATAAATAGGGCAGAGGGGAATGTCCTTTTAAAGGTTTTTACAGCATCTGTACATTTGGCTGGTGAAGGTAAGTTGGAGGATTTTGGAACAAGGGTTGGGTTCTATTGCCCGTACTTGCTGACTGTTCATCAGACAGGGCTTGGTCCTTTCGTGTTAGCAAGGGAGATTGTTAGAGCCAGACTTCCCCATCAAGATATTAGAGATTGTACCTGTGAGAGATCATATGCTGATCTAAGATCTCTTTCACCTCCTGTACCAGAGGGGCTGGGACCCTTATGTGCAGGTCTTCTCCAGCCCTGATGTCTTCAAGCAGCAGGGGCTTCCACAAGTCCAGCTGTGCAGAGAAGAAAGAAATGCACAAATGAAGCTCTGTTTTCAGAATGAGAAAATTTGAGATAGAGAATATTTAAGATAGAGTAGTTGCATATCAACAAATGAAAGACATTTTCCTTCAAATTGTCCCCAATAGAGCACATGGCACAGGCTTAGTGTTTTTATTGGCTCAGGCACCACTGATAAGGAGCAGCACTTTCACAGACCCATGCAAAGAAACTAACTTCTTCACATAAATTCCTTCAGGCAGTAGAAGGGCAATTCCACACTATACTAAGACCAGGAAAAAAAGAAGTTAGATGAAGCTTTTTCAAGTTTTCTTTAACCTTCCTTCCTGTCCTGAGCTACATGCATATCTGGTTTATAGCCCAAGCCCCCACTCTGCTTGTTTGGCGTGTGTGGTTATTTTTACTTACCATTAAAGTACTGCAAAGATGCTGAAGATGCTGGACTTGCTGAAATGTTTCTGGCACAATATGCAAAACCTGATCCCTGGAAATTCAGTAGAGAAACAAGATCAGTTTTAACGTCTGTTAAAGTATCCATGATTTCGTAACTCAAAAGGAGAAATTTTGATATGTTTGAGGAAGACAGAGCATGTAACAGTGCTGTTCCAACAAAAACACTTCTGAATTAAGAATCTGTGGAATGTTTTAGCTACCAACAGGAGTAAATGATGTGACTTTTCTGTTGCTAGAGCATTAGCTGCTCTGCCTCCTTGCCAGCACTAGTCCTGTATTCACCATACCAACTTCACAGAAGTCAACTGCTTGCATGAGCCCTGATATATGTATCTGCCTTTGCAGGACCAGAGCTAAAATGAGGGCATTGGTAATACAACATAAACTGTTTATTTGATAAGATGTCACTTTTCCCCCCTCATTTGGGGTTTGTTCAATTATTCCAGATTAACTTTGTGCTTGGCTGGTCTATTTCAGCAGGCAGAAACTTTTGATAGTCATAATAAATTAACATTTCTAAGTGCTTGAGATGACCACAAACTGCTTGTCATGAGAATAGCCAGTTTTTTCCAAAAGAGTGAATATTGTGGTCTCCAGAACTGCATATTCTTACTGAATTCACATGAAATAAAAATTTCTAGTACAGAATCTATAATTTTATATTTCTAGAAAAGACAGAATCCAACGTCTTAGTATATATTTTCATGAGATCCCATGAAACTTTCTTTTACTACAGGCTTAATCTGATGAAAATATTTAAAGTTTACAAAGAACAAATTAAAATGGATGGAAATGCAGAAAAAACAAATCTATATGTTCTATTAAAAAGCCCTTGTAGTTTTTTTTTTTTTGTCAGTTTTTTGTGTTCATTCAGATCAGCTTTCCAGGACTGACAGCAAGTGAGATGTTTCTAGTGAAAGGGTTTCAGAGTGAGGAGTGGATATTGATTACTACATTGCATTACTCAAAGGTGAGAGAGAACTTCTCCACTACTGATGAGATAGAATGGGGAACCCTAGAAACTTTCCTATTTGCTAGCAACCGAAAACTATTGCTTTACAGTCTTTTTTCATGGTGACTTCAATGGGCCTTAGAGTCTTTACAGGATAAGCACAAAATATGAACATTTTACATCTTAGAGCTTTATAACAGAAATTCTTGTTGCAAAAACAAGCTGTGGTCATTATATTCATCAATATAATATGCTCTCATCATCTGAACTGCAACTGCCATCTTTTGTACTTCCATGT
The DNA here is from genome assembly GCA_013400915.1 of Pardalotus punctatus. Classification (NCBI taxonomy): domain Eukaryota; kingdom Metazoa; phylum Chordata; class Aves; order Passeriformes; family Pardalotidae; genus Pardalotus; species Pardalotus punctatus. The sequence goes on from VZTX01005503.1 coordinate 645,738, forward strand.
AGAAATGTACAATTATCAGCTTAATACACTTACAAATAGAATTCACTATTCACTCGCTTTATCCCCAGAGAAATAGAGGGATTTGTGGTTTTTTTTTACATATCTCTTGAAAATATCACCTTTGCTGATAGAGAACTCGATAGTTAAAACAGGCAGTTTACTACAGGTTTATGAGATGCTGATAGCCCCATATCCATGGGGCAAAGTGATTACATTTGCATTGCTCACAGCAATGGTACAACAGTCATGTTGTACAGATTGGTACAACAGTCATGATATCTTTGTAATAACCCTTGTAGATGCAGGATAAACATCTTTGCTAGCAGAATAAACATCTCAGCTGCAGTTCAGAGTTTATTCTCTCTAAATGCCTAGGCTTGCTTTGTTCTTTGTCTATCAGGGAGGGAAACAATATCCTGTAATATCTTTCTATCCTCATTGACATTATGTCTTAATTACACCAAATAAGAGAAATTCCAGACAGTCAGATTGCTGCCAGATGGCCAGCTCTTATTTACTGATAAACCTTTCACAATAGCCAGTGTGGAGACAAACCATTTTTAATAGTAAACTAAGATTAGAAAGCACACATTTGTTTATGGTTATGGACTAAGTTTCTCAGTGGAGAAATGCAAAGTCAGCCCATGTGAACCCATGAGAACTACATTTTTAAAATTCTGCAGTTATGCTTTCTTAACAAATCAAAGACTGTTCTCAGCACAAGCTGTGTGTCCTTGGATGCTCATAGATTGGATATTTAATTTCATTGTTGAACAGAGTAGATGACAAAGAAAATGGGTTTTACTAATAATTTTGTCTTTGTGCAGGTACTGCCCACTCAAAGTCACACTGACCATTCAATATCTGTTTTTAAATTCCATGCAAGTACTCAACAGGTTCAATTCTGGACAATAATTAGAAACAAAAATGAACAATACATTAGCAAGGATCTGTTGAATTTTATTCACTGAAATCAGGCTCTAACTGCATCTCTGATCAAATCTAAAGAGTAAATACTATCCAAGGAAATAACACATTTTAAGTAGTAACTATGCTCTGCTAGGAGATTTTCACCAAGAGCTACTGAATGGGTACGCTATGAAGGAACTTACTTGCTGTAGGTATTGCTTGGTTTTCTGTCCTTTTTATGACTATATTCTAGGAATATAATTCGTCTAGAAGCATTCAGCACTGGACTACTTTCTCTGTTTATTTTAGGAAATTCCCTGTATAAACTTGTATGTGGATAGGTGACCTCCACACTATACTCATGCCCACCCTGGTAATCCCAGCTGCCACAATGGCAGTTACCTGTCATTCCTTGAAAGCTGAGGGTGAATGAAACAAAAATATCTTAGATAGGCAAACAGCATAATTTTACATCACTCATTTTCTGAAGTGGAATTGAGAATGGAAAATAAAGCACAACTAGAGATTTCATACTTTTAAAAGCATTAAACAGTAATAAAAAAATTTGATAAGCTCATTCTCTGAACACCTAGGAGTGAAGATTTTCTTAAATAACTCCCTTAGCTTTTTTTTTTTTTTTTGTAATTGTTACAGAGTTCCAATGAGGCTTCACTATTTTTTCACATAATCTGTGTTTTATTAATAGATACAATTTTGTTCAGTCATACCCCTTGCTTTATACTCAGAAAAGGCATTTTAATACTGCAGTGTCTGGTTTCAAAGTTCATTATAAATGAGGCTAAGGCAAATGAATTTCAACTAATGGAAACAGAGCATCCTGAGATGCATTTGACGGCCATTCTGTGGCTCTTACTGCTGTAGCTATATCTTTGTTGGCTTGGATTTGATTCACTCACTCTTCATTTCCCATCTTTATGTTTTCTTTCCCAATCTTACAAAGCTTTCAGCTCAGTAACCCTGTGTCCAGTTTTTCAGCTCATAATTATTATTATTCTTACACAGTTCGTGGTAATTTCACTGAATGCACAATTCTTCATGAAACCCTGTCACACTCACCTGTCATATTGCAATTTCAAGCTGAATTTTCCAGGAATTAGTATCCCCAGAGAAAAAACGATCCCGAGAGAAAGCCACATCTTTGTGCGAAGAACCCAGCACTGACAGTGCAGGGCTGAAGAGGAGGAGGATAGATCTGGACTGAAAAGTGATTTGTACAATTATAATATACAACTAGACTTATCCTGGAAGGCAACCTGCCCTTGATGAATCATTAACTTCACTTGTAAATAGTTCTACTTTTCTTAATTCTTAAAGGTCTCTTCCACACCCCAAAACACAAACAAAATTAGCAACATTCTTACTGAAACACTCTAAGAACTAGGAATATTTTTCTTTATGTCACCTTTCTGTCTTTGAAAATGTTTTGTGACAAAATTGGTAGTATTTAGAGAAAGTATTACCTGCAAGATCTATGGCAACTTGTGAAGATCAGCTTACAAAAATCATAGAGATAGGGAAGAACAGAAAAGCAGTGGTAAAAGAAAAGTCGATCCTTACTCTCTTTCTTTTTGTGTTTGTGCTTTTATGAAACACTTTCGTGACCTCTTAACTGCAATTCTATTACTTGCTTAACTTAAAAGAGGACATGAAAGAATTACCAACACTTCTGTAAAAGGGAAGTATTGGGAGATCAGAGTCTCATCTAAACCACTCTCAGTTGGTCCAGATCAGTCTCTGGCCACAGACTAAAAATTCTACACTCTCATAAAGAGTGTTTTTTGTTATATATTTTAAAAAGTGGGCTGGTTACTATCTGAAATATTTAATTTATTGTTCAGTTCACATAGCAGGAGTAAATATTTGTAGACTGCAGTTAGACATATAGCACAATTCTTCAGAAAGAAATTGTTTCCCTCATCCTCTCTCTTGAATTAAAACTATCTTGTGATTTAATGAAGAAAAGCAGATGGATTTGGGGTGCAGAGACTCCAGTAAGCTAGTTTGTGTACATATGTAATGGACATGATAGCATACTATAATTGTAGGGTATTTATAGATTCTTCTCATCAAAGCATGAAGTCCTCTCACATTTTTGTGAAGGCTGTTATAAAGGAAACAGGCAGCAGAACTGTCCCAGTGTAAAAGAGGAACAGCTTAACTTAAAAGTATGTTCTCACAAAAGTAGGATGCAGGCAAGAGAAGAATATGCTCTTCTTCATAAATCACACCAGACTCTTTCTGTTTTATTGCAACTTTCTCAACAGCCTGGGCCTGAAAATGCTGAGTATTTCTCTCCATGTAGACATCCAACCCACAATGACTTCCAGAAGAGCTGAAAGAAGTCAAGTTTACAGGATTAGATGCAGCTTCATTTGTAAGGAATCAGCAAAACAAATTCATGTTGGAAGTTCATATTAACACTCGCGACATCTGCTCAGATAAATTTTGCTTTTGTTTCCTTTGTCTCCATCAGTTCTATGAGGTAGACTAATGTTTTTAAGACTTCTGCAGTGTTGTCTGTGCCCTTTTAATAGACCTGTCTTTGAACTGGGGTTCAGTGCCTTGACAGGAACTCAGAATCTAGGAACCAAAAAAAAAAAAAAAAAAAGGAGGCATAAAGAGAAATGGAGCAAATTAAGATAAGTGCTAAAATTCAACTCTAACCCAAAGCTTACACCTTCATGTTGAAAGCAGAAGCTTTTTGTTCTGTGTGAAAACATCACTCCTATGATGCCAAATAATTATGAAGATAGATAGACAGATAGGTAGATAGATAGATAGATAGATAGATAGATAGATAGATAGATAGATAGAGTCATTTTGCTTAGTGGGCATAGAATTCAGAAAAAATAACAGTTGCTTGCTAGGTCTTTGATTTGAATTCTTTTGAAGTCTAGTTGATTTTAATGGGCTTTAGATGAAAGTCCCGTGCAAATAACCATGGACATTTCTCTGATTTAAGAAATGGACTTTTTTGGGGATTTCAGCAGAAGATTTGTTCATAAAAGACAATACTTCATTTTCTACTTATGTTCAGCTTGCAAGCAGCATTTCTGAATTCAGAATAAACGCCATTAGAAACGTTATTCCACCACCAATGCAAAAAACATATCTTGGGATGAACAGTTAGCTTCAACAAGCCTATTGCCCTCTTGGGCATAAAAAATGTCTCTCTCAGTAATAAAGTCTGTTCTTTGGTCAGGTTCTTACTGGCAGCTGCTTATCTTTCTAGCAAATGTGGAAGGCAGCTTAATCCATTTATTCCCTCCTTGAAAATTGTGTGCAAAAAGGCATGGGACTTTCTGGGGAGAGGAAAGGTCATAAATATGTGGTACAAACATGCCACATGAAACCATGTGGTGTCCTTTCTTTCAAACAAGTTTTCTTTGCATGTCTTCTATACATTTTTCTCAGAGCTTCAGAGCGTTTCTTTTGGGCACCAGTTTAGCCTCTCAACTGCCCTGTTAGACAAGCAAATATTATTTCCACTACTTAAAAGATTAAGAAAAAAGGGGAAAAATGTGACTCCCCAAGGTGACACAGGAACACTTCTGCAGAGCCAGGAATAGAATTCAGATCTCCTGACTCCCTGTCTGGTGCTTCCTTAAATATATGACCATCTGCTCTCCTGCTGGAAGCATAGATACTATATGCTGACTCCAACAAGCTGGCTGCTAAGCCTGTTAGTTTATCCTCTTTTTATCCCATACTGATATCATCTCCAGCTAAGCTTTTGGCCTGAAGTCAAAGTGATTTCCAGTGTTTGAATGACTCGACCTGCTTGTTATTGTTTTAACCTTGTACCACACATATGCTGAGCTATTTGTGACTTATCTACATACAGTCTGTGTAGCAACAGCCACAAGCTAGAAATGCTTTGTTTAAAGATTGCATACTGAAGCATACCACATGTTTTAAACAACTATCATACAGCAGTGTGTTGGATCCTGGTGGCTGCCTGCACCCAGGTTCCCTACTGAGCTGCATGTTACTTTCAAGGACAAAGACCTGGTTAAAAAACAACAAAATGTACACACTTGTGTGTCTCCACAAACATCAGTTCATCATGTTAAGCTTTCCCAGTTCACAGCTAAATCCCACACTGAACTAAAAATTTACCTAAACTAGATGGAATTCAACACAATCAACATTTTTTTAAATCATCACTTTGATTCTGAGAAAATCATCCTCCAGTAAATTTCCTTCTCTCATTGCTGCAATAAACTCACAGTATGTGTTGAAAACAGAATCATCACTTAGTAGGGTCAAAACAGTAGCAGACTAATGTGGCTTAAATCCTAGTCTTGTGCTCCACTGAAGAGGGGGATAATTTGGCTGTTTTACTAAAATATCCTCTGGTTATTACTGCAGATTTACTTGGGGGAAGAACACAATGAATTGACAGTTCTGTTTCCCTATTGTCTTTTCACAGGAGATGGCATATTCTATAGTTATTGTCTTTTTCTATGGCTACAAACAATTTCTGGTTTTTTGTTAGCAATATTCAAAATATTCCAATTCATTCTACAAAATGAAATATACCTATATATATACATATATATATGTATATATATGTGTGTATATATATATATATATGGCTGTAATTCTGTAGCATTTGTGTATTCAGCAATATGTTGTGTGGTCTGCAGTGTGAATCATTGTTCCTCTCAGTATTTCAAGTCTTCAGTTTCCACAGCTTTGTTAAAGAAAGGTTTTACTGCAAGGCTCTGGACTGCACTGTGATTTGACAGTATTAAGTGTTCTCAAACCTCATCAGCTCCAGCAACCATCCTAGTAAAAATGGGAATATACTGGAAACTATGCTGAGTTACAACAATTTTGTTCTGGAGTCATCTTGCTGACATTTCCTTGTTCTCTCTCTTTCTCTAATATTATGCAAAACACCCCATTAACCTTACATTTGGGACTTTAAAATAATCACAAACCAGAAAGAATTCCAGCCAACACACACAAGATTAGAATTACATTACTACCAAACCTTAAAATTAGTTCCATTAAGCCAACCTTAAATGTCCTGCAGATCATCAAGTGACACAGGATACATGAGCTTTATCTTAGTGGATCTAATTTGACTAATGGCACATGATCTAGCAACTTCAAGAAATACACATTTACAGACACTTTCAAGGATTTCTCAATAGATGTTACAGCACTTATATAAATGCATGTTCACATACTTGAGCACAGCTGTAAAAACTAGTGTGTTGTGTCAGTGTGGGAAATAACACCTGCCTTTTCTCCACAAATCCTGTGATGCAGATTTTAGACAGCTTGCTTATCAGAGAGGAGCTTCAAGTACCCATTCAGCAAGCAGCTCCTTATGGAAGGAGGCAGAACCAAGCTGACAAAACCTGTATTGGTCTAATTAGCTTGGCAGAGCAACTTCCTCAATCACCATTTTCTCCAACAGGAAAGAAAAATGTTAGTACTGAATTGTCTTTCCTTAACAACAGGTGGCCTGAGTGGTTATTTTCACTTCATCCTTTAGACAGCCAAATATCACTGCTTAAGGACCTTGAGCTTTAACATACATTCTGAATTAAAGATGATATTTACCATGTGATACTAAAAGGTAACAAACACTTTTGGTTAAGTTCTAGGGGTTAAGGGTGATCATACTTACAAGGAGTTGTGCACAAAATCCTACGGTCCTTATGTAAACACAATTCCTATGGGAAATTATTCTGCATAAGGATTGTGCAATTTAACTTTAACAAGTATTAACAATATATTTCAGGTGCAATGGTAAATCGCTGTACCCCAAGTCTACACATACAAGGCTGACTGCAGAATATTGCCCTTTAGTTTGATCAAAGGAAAGATTCAATTTGCTCATAGATTTTAATGGGCTTGAATCCACTGTCAGAAAAAGAACTTAGTTTTTTTTAACTCGCCTTTTCCAGTCCTGAAAACTTGCCTTTATAAGAATACCATCTGATGACATGATTAGAACTTATGATTTCAAAGGTGTTGCTCTAGGGAAAAAAAAGAATTTGCAAAAATGTTTGATTCTGTATTGGTGTTCTGAATGGGCAAGTGCTAGGCAAGAATCCTTGATTCTGTGAAGAAACAAAACTTCTTGTAAAGCTTTAGCTGTCAAAGTAATACACTCTTTGTTTTAATTAAACCTTTTAAAAGAATATGTCCTGTAATATTAAAAATTTGGCTTGTACTTTAAAATAAAATAATTACCTTTGTATGTAAATAAATTAGTATTATATTTTTGCTACTGGCAGAACTGTAAAGGACAGCACATAAGTCTCTATTATTGCTTAACGGCTAAAAAACAAGCTTACTGCAAAGCTTACTGCACTGTATCCTAGAATAACCAAGATTATTCTTAATGAGTTCTGTTACAAACACTAAAATACTTTATGATTAGATGTGAATATGCTTGCATACAATTTCTTAAACACAAAAGATATCACTGTATATTAAGTAATTAGCTTTTGCAGCATAAAACATGTTCATATTAACCTTTGTCCTTCATTCTATCAACAATGACACACACACTGAGCTTTCTGTGCAATGCCAGCAGCACTGAGCATAAATGTATTGTTTGCATGCATGTAGTTACGTATGTGTGGCCATGCAAGGGGAGTAATGCTCCAGACCCCCTATTAATGGAGTCAATAGCACCTGACAAAAGATCTCAATTGGGTCTTGCCTGAGTAACTTATAGTCAGTAGAATTTCCAGTGTATTTTTGTAAATGAGCCTTAAAGAATTTGTAAGCCAGGTTTGAAGTATGATGTGTATGTATGGATGGGACATGCAGTAGGAACAGCTTGTATTTTGGTGTGTGATTTTGTTAAAAGTAATTGCTACTGATACTATCAGAGTAAGGGACTGAACAGTGTAGCTTTGAAGAGCGTGTTGTGTAACATGGCTGGGTAGGTTTGCACTAAGGCTATTGACATGGCTTGTATTGGGCACGACTTTTGGGCTTCTTCAGCAAAGGCAGCCAAGACTTTCTCCCCTCTCATGTCTGAACTGTTCCTGCTCTTTGTATGAGGAGTGGATCTGGAACATCAGCCAGCTCTGCCTGGGTGAGATTACAAATCCAAGCAACTCAACATGGGTGCATCCCCATTGTACAGACAGGGAACACAGACACCTGGCTGTGCTGAAGCTGTGCCTCTGCTGCCAAACTAGGCATTCCTTGGAGTCATGCACCAACAAGATGGGTGCAGAACATCAGGAATCTGAGTGTGCCCAGAGGACCTTCTCAGTGACTTTCCTGTGAGCAGACAGATAAGCAGTGGCAAGCAGGGAGCTGAAGTCAGATTCCCTATGTCTCTGACTACTACCTTAGTGTCAGATCATTTTATTTCTGCTCAGAGAGAGTGGTTTTGATACTTCATTGTTCTCTTTTTTCCCCTTCAAACACTGAGTTATTAGGTTCAGCAAATTAATATCAAACCTACCACCAACACCAGAAACTTTGGAAAGTTCTTTTTTTATTCTGCATCAGCAAAAATTGAACCCACCTTCATCCTCCTCACTACTACCTTTTGGGGGCATTACTACCTACTGAGAAGAAAGTCTTCTTGCTGACATCAGTGAGGCAGTCACCATTTTGTAATGCTTGAACGCAGACCGATACAGAGCAAATCTCCAAAAACACATGCAGATGTGTATTTTTTCTGTCTGCTTTACTTTTCAGATCTCCATCATGTTCCTTACATTTATACAAAAGTGACCCTGGCTGAAGATTGATTTAGAAGATAGCATGTCCCTAGGACAAATCATTCACTGGCAAAATGAAGCATATTCTAAACCAAGAAATACAAATGCATCGTAAGTCTTTGCCCTCTTTTTGCCCCATACATTGCAGTGTGCAAGGGCTGTAGGTTTCTTCTGGAGAGTTCTGTGTGTCAAGGAACTGTCTGTTGTTCTGATAAAGCTGTTATCTAACTGCTGAGTGATAACAAAGGGCAAATGAGTGCCCAGTGTTGGTCTTCAATATATATATATATATTTAAGGATTAAATAGTCTTTTACTATGTGAATGACATTTCAAATGTGGGCTCCTCCGAAACAGGCCATTGTATATTTCCTGAATCACATCTCATCTGTGTCAGCACAAATCACTTCAGTGACAATTGTTGCTGTTCACACCAGCCTCTGTGCAGTCAGAGGCCAATTCTCCAGCTGCTCCCTACTGCAAAACAAGAAAACTGGGCTCACTTAACACTTGAAGTTTTTTGCTTTGAAATTGTAGAGCTACTGCCTCAGCTGGTGTATATTTACTGTAATGCACTGACTTTAATCTAAACCAGCTGAGAAGCCACTCCCCCTCCTCCCACAGTCCCCACACACTTCCCCAGCTTTCTAAAGGGTGATAGAGTACAGGTGACATCTTACGTGCAGCAGAATCTGCACCATGAAAATCAAACGGGCAAATACAGAATATTTAGGCAGTGCCCTTTATGGATTGAACTGATAAGAATAAACTATGGCACATACTCAAGAATCAGGAGTGTTCAGTAAAAATTGCCCCATCTGTAGGCATGGATAGAGTCCCTTACAATAGCAGTGAAAAGTGAAAATAAATTCTCCTGTCTATTAAAAAAGAATCATCTTGCTTCATAATGCAAGAGCTTATCTAGGTTTTAATAGGTGCCATGGCAACAATGTTACTGGAGTACTCATAGGAGCATTTTTTGGAGAGAGGAAACAGGATGAAACAAAAAGCTCACTGATTATCTGTGGACACAAGGACTTTTGCTGCAGACAGTGCAAATTCTCCTTGTTCTTGTTTCTGGGTGGCTATTTACAGTTGCCACCACATTAATACTTTCACTTTATAACATTGTTGCCCAGAAATACTGAAAAGGCGGGGGAAACCTGCTACAACTAGAAGGACTGATTTTAAACATAGTTCAGAATTCCATTATATTTGCATCAGTTAAAAGAGATGAACAATGCAGAACTACTAAAACCTGTGGTTACTAGCACAAAAACCCCAATACCACAGGATTTACATGTTCAGTAAAACCTATACTTGAGTACCATAGTCACTTTAAAAGCATGCATGTCACAACCAACAGACAACTATGACTCTGGTTTTGGTCTGAAATAACTAATTTCAGCACATTTCACCTAGAAGTGAATGTTCCACCTTTTTTGAGCTCTACAAAAGACCTGCAGTTCTGTTTTAATTCTGATATTCTAGTGTCAGTAAAGAGATATTGAAACTGGAATGTCATTCACGCAAACTTATGTGCACTGATATTTGTGTGCAAAGAGAATAGTTCAATGTTACAAATGGCAATGTACAATAACACTGCAATGACCAGAGAGGGGAAAAAAGCCCATTAGAAGGAAGTCTCAGTATTTTCTTCACTTTACCAGTTAACCAGAACCACATCTCTAGGTCCCTGCATAGAAAGCATTACTCAACCTCTCGTCCATGCAGAAACAGTTGCAATACCTGAGAAACAGGCTTTAAATCAAGATCCCGTTTATTTAGATTCTGATTTCTTAACAAAAATCCCACTCTTGCAATGAATTTTTAGTCCCTCTTTTCCAGTCACTTATGAATATAATTTTGAGAGCAAGGTGGAAATCTCAAAAAGAGTTCCTGTATGTGAGAGTTTCCCTGTGAAATGAGTGGCTGGAAAATTTCATAACCTGAGAAGGCTGAAGTTAGGGCTCAAAACTAGTTTTAAACATGAAGAAATCCAAGCAGGAGAGAACTGCAGATCATCAAGGTCTGCAAATCCAGATAACTATGGAGAAAATTTGTTTCCAAACACTCACTGTTCTCATTTTGCATTACTTCACAAAATTTGTTTCATTTTTGCTCAGATGGTACCAGTTTATTTTCCGTTAATGCAATAACTTTCCTGATGCTTGCAGCCCACATCTTCTGCCTTTCTGTTTCTTGCTTTCTATTTAGATCTGTTCATGCATCCTGCAATGCTTAACATGATCCTTGGGCCAGTGAAATTTGCTGTATAACTTACATTGTAAATCTTCTCTCAATGTTTTCTTCTTGATCATGTGATACATGACATTGATCTAACTTTGTCACCCTTTTTGTATGTATAGCCTTCAGGTAATGTGGATATTTCACAGGATGAAGAGTATATGCATTATTCTCAAGGAAAAAATTACCAGATAATCCCGCTTTATCATGGCATTTTACTGTTTTGTAATAAGACAAGATTTATGACTGAAATAATGTCTAATAGCAAGCAGTATGTAAAAACTGAGAATCATAAAAGGCAGTATCTGTTTCTTTGAGATTGGCAGGACAAATACTCAAGTCCAGTATTTCATAGCTTGGAAAGAAGGAAAGGTATGCTACTACTTTTCTGATTTCTTTGTGGCCCAGGAATAAAATACAGTGCCTTCCTATGAGAGTCTGGTCAAATATATGGTTGCTTTGTGCAGCTGAGTCCACTGTCCTTGAGTCATAGCTATATAATTACTCTATGCTCTACACTTTCTTCAACAAACCTTCAATTAATTGAAAATTCTCCCCTGCTTCAGCAATTTAGTTTACTTAGTGAATTACCTATATTCATTTTACATGAAGTTGAGAACCTTGGCTTGCTAGAGATTCAATACACCCTTGAAATATCTTTAATCAGTCAAACATCACAGCATATATCTGGGTTTCATCCATTAATAAGATACAACCATAGGTTGTATGAAATACAGCCAAATACAGCTTCCTTGTTCCTTACTCCTCATTGAGAAAAAAATTCGAGCCGCTGCACTTACAAAGTGTTCCAAGTGTGAATAAAGGTCAGAAACACATGTTCCTGAGTCTGCAGGCAGACTGTGAAAATGGTAGAAAAAGATGCGGCTTCCATCTCCAGTTAGCCTCACTGGCAGGTCAGCTAAAATCATCCATTTTGTGTCTGGCTTAAAAAGGGATTTTGCACCTTTCACACTGAGCGCTCCATGCAGTGACAAACCCCATAATTACAGACGCAAAATAATTATTGTTGATCTTCATTGTGAGTCTCCCTCTAATTTTAATAATGATTCAGGAGAGAAGAATGGGATTCTAAATATAGATTGTATTGTACGGAACAGGGGATTAGATCTTCCTTACTACATGAATTGGACACCTGAAAAACCAGAGTTTATTTTCAGCAGACTAACTTTTTAGTATATGTAAAGATCCAAGAAACCCACAGCTCTGAAGTCTCTGGCAGCAATTATATACTGCTTGGAACTATGAATCTGTGTAGATGACATAGGAACGACATAAATTATTGAGAGAGCATAGAGCAAGAAACGTTAGTAAGCAAGGTGATCCTTATGGCAGACTACTACACTTCCATACTGCTTGTATTAGTTTCTACCTACTCACAAGGTGTTTAAGAAAGAAAGAATATATGTTGATGAGCTAATTTAGTAACATGCTATGCCATTTTGTGCCAACTGGTGGCTAATTCTGTCCAGGCTGCTGGCATCCCTGCCCATGTTTTGTCCCTGAAGAGTTATGTACCTACGACTGAGGACCTGACTGAAGAGCTCCAAGCAGCTGGCGGAAGCAGCTCCCCAGCCCAGGCAAGAGCTGTGGCTGATATTGCAGAAATGGTTTGCAGGGTTCCAGCTCTGAACAACACCAAGTGCTTTCTCAAACACAGCTCTGTGTGCTACCTGGCACAGAATATTTGAGATGTCCTGCAGCGCAGGCTGAGACCGTGAGTCCAGCTCAGAACAACAGAATGGCACTGACCCGTCTGCTTCACAGACAATGCTTCCTTAAAGTGGAAGATCCAAAACGGGGGTATAACAAACTTCTCATCAAGTCAAGCAGATGACCTTTGCTCTGGCTGTTAAGCTTTACAATTGCATCAAATCTGTTTTTCTGCATGTGCTGCATTTCAGAGACTGAAATGCTGAACAGCTCTCTCTGATTTTTATGCCAGAGAGCAGTGACAATGCTGCTTTGGTTGCACTGCTTCCTTCATAAATATGCACCATATTCTATCTACATGTTCCACAAGAAGTTGGGCAGTGAATTTTTCTAAGCATATTGTTTCTTTTCACCTTATCTCATCACTGTAATACCTTTTTTATATCATCATTTTAGTACCTTAACCACGTGTCCATGCTACTTCAGAAAGACAAAGAACACCGAGCTTGTAGCTTAGCAAGTGAAGCAAGGGCACCACAGTTAGGCAGCACACAGTCAGTGTCGCAAGTATTGCTGTTTCCCTTCCTGCCCATGGACCTGTGACTGTAGCACAGTAAAATTGTGAGAGATCTGATTACACTGCAGGAACGAGCAAGCTGTTGTTGGCAACTTCAGCAACTCCAGAACAAAATACACTTTATCAATTACATGTTACTGAGAACAGAAAAGATGTATCAATTCTTTGCGCCTTCTTATCAAAGGTCCAAAGCTGTTCTGCACTTCTAGAACTCTGCCAACATAATCAATTACATCACTATGTAACAGGTCAGGGGAGATGCATCACAGTGTGTAATGAGCAAATCTGAGTATTGCAACACCTCTTTGAATAGTTGTGGAGCTACTAATGTCAGAAACAGAGCAGGAGTTAGTTCATAAAGGCATAGCAGATCTGTGTTCTTGTAGTGACAAGTATCAAAATGTTACAGTAGCAGTGAAGCAAAGGGTTCAAAAGAAAAAGCACAGGGCAAACAGAACCATTACTGGCCTAAACTTCTGAAAACTAAGCTAGATTGATTTCTTCAGAAACTTTCCACATAACTGGATCTTTTAATATACCACTTATGATTAGTTACTTACTGATTTACCATATATAGTTCTGCATGAAGAACTACACAGGATATTGAGAGGGAATCCTCATAGTGTCTAGTTGCAGGTCCAGTTCCAAAATAGTACTTTTCCCTGGCCCAGCCCAAGATGAGAGAAATTTGACTACGAGCATGCAGGAGAGGAAGCAAAAGTACACATTAAATTAAGACATTGTAACAGCAATAGATGTCAGGGTGCTTTTTGGATTATTTCCTTCCACTAAAGAAAATCTGTGGCCACTTCACAAAAGAAAACCCCCACTATCAGCATGCAGTGTTCATTTCACAAACTTTTCTTGCTCTGTACTGTGGTGGAGCAGGCAGTTGTGTATAAAACTATTTATCTCTTCTGTTAAAATCCTTAGATTAATTACGCATGAAAAAGAGAAATCAGGAGACCCAAACTCTTAGTTTATTTTAATTATTATCCCTCACAGTTACTTTAGGAAATGAGAAAGCATCTTCTGAATAAATTTTTCCTTTCAAAAACTCAACTGCATCTTCATTTGTCATTTCCTGAAACTTCTTGCTCTGGATCTGGAAGAAAGTAAAAGGGAAGGTCACATTATTTCTATTGTCCAAACTACCCTGTCTTACAAACCAAGTGCTCAGTGATGAGAAGGACACATAGAGTTGTATTCTGAAAAAAAGATCATTTGAGTAATTTATTCTATAAAAATCAGGGAAATAAGCTAAGGACACATAGGTTTCTTAAGTACAAAGAAATTAATGGCTTGCTTTTTTTCCCCCTCAACTATTTATTTACTGATAATGGTAAGTACTAGCTTGTCTTTTAGAGTTCCTCTCTCCTTTCTCCCTGGTGACACCACCACTACCCTCTAACTAGAAATGATACACAATTACCGCTCTGGAGAAAGCCCAGCATCCCTGGCAAACCTTCATGCTTTGTAGAAGGAGGCCTGATCTACCAAACATACTCATCACTGTGCTAATAACAGGACTGAAACAGAGACAGTTAACAGGACTCTTCTTACCAGAATCACATGATAGCCCAGTTTATATAGATGCCGCATCTTCATTGCCAGCTTCCCCTGTGGATGTGCTGTACCCAGACAGAAGGCAGACATAGGAGCAAACAGAAAAGCCAACCTGCAACCAAGAAGAGTAGGGAAGACTTCACTGTAGAAGCGCAGAATAAGCATTTTTAAGACAATGATTCAATGATGTCCCTTAACACTGCAGAATACACGTGTCTTTCTGGTAGGCAAAAATGTCAGGGCTGCACAAATGTCATTATCCTCTTCCTTCTTCAGGCTTAAGTAATTTAGACTTTTCTTCCACGAGCTTCTCACAAGTACCAGCATCTACCCAAATACCTACAGAAGAATTAAGTGTTTAGATCGCCACTTCTCCACAATGAGAAGGAAATAGATCATTCAACATTCTCAATTAACTTGACAGATTCTGCATTTACTTTGATCCTTTGCTAATGATATTCAGAATCAGTCATTTCCCTCCATAAAAACCTACTCGGAAAGGTGAGGAAAGATGAATGCCTTGGAACACTGAGTTTCTGTTAGACAACTCACTAGCTCTGCTTTTATCAGAAAGCAAACTGTAAAAAATACAGGGATCCAGCACACATGTTAAGTATTACCCAATTCTGCTTAAGCATTACTTAAATGATATATATCCTGCTTCAGTTACTGAGAGGTCATTCTTCTACTCAAGATTAAATTAACCACCTAAAATGTGGATATGATGATCCCTTTTATTCAAATTATATTTCAGTAGCTAAATTAACTGCCATAACACACCACAAAGATGCACATTTTTGACACTTGAGAGAATAACTGAATGTTTAATCTGACAAATACTTTTTGAAAAAATGGCTACCAGCATTCATTACAATTCAGATCACTGTGATGTTTCCTGCCTCTTTCTCTGAAATGTTAAGTGTTAGCTTCTGTTAGAAGAAGGTATCAAGCTGGATAAATTCTTGCTCTGCCCTGGCATGGCAACTTTTGCATATTCCAGTGACAACAAATAACAATTGAGTTATCTGCTTCTGCAAAACAGTGAACCCAAGAACTAACAGGATGGGATACATGCAAATAAAACTAGCCTGCTAGAAAAAAGATGCAGTCAAAAAAAGATACCTCTGAACTTGTGAGTCAGGACGATCATCCATTGCAGCTATGGGGAGCACTTTCTTTCTGTCTGAATCCATTCTGATTTCAAAATCTGAAAACAAAATACCAGAACATTTAACTCTGCCAGATGTTAAAATTCATTTTCTCATTTGAACCCATTAATTGTTCAAATTGTTTTCAAATGAACAGCTCATTTGAAAAAGTTTATATACACCATCACTGGTCTGTTTCTAATTGCTGTTCTCTAACAATTGACTTGTTACTGATAGCTTTTGCCTCTCTGCAATGAATATAAAGCTATAGCTTGCACATCTCCAGAAGAAATTAATTTGTTTCTGGAAACTGCAGATTTTAGTTTATGGAGTGAAATCATTGTTCAAAGAAACTACTCTTGATCACAGTCTGTCATGCCTAGTCATATCTTCCTGCAATAGAATTTCTCATTGGAAACATTCAGGAATAAAATTATTACAAGAATTATTACAAGTATAGATAAGCTGAGTGGCTGGCAAAAAAAAAAAAAAAAAAAGCCAATATCAAAACATAAACGAAACCAAATGAAGGTCATATTCCATTTCATAAATGAAAGTAGAGCCTAAACCTTAGCAAGAATTTCAGAGAAGAAACAAGAGAACAAAAGAGAACAAAAGGCAGCAGCTGCTGTTTGGCTTTGTTTCTAACATGATTTAGTACTAATGTGAAAGTTGGCCACATTGGACTTACGTACAATTAACATCTGCTTGCTGATGGCTAACAAAAAGTCCAAAGCAGTTTTGTAAACAAGAGAAATCATAAAAGTTTTAGTAAATGGACTTAAATACTTCAACAGAAGCATCATAAAAAGTAGACTCACGAATCAATGACATAATTTGTTAAAAGACTGTATCTTCAAAGTGTTAAGCTTTTACTCATTTGTATGCTATGCAAATTTATTGCCATCTTATTACTTTGGGGATTGTAAATCCATATTAAAAATAATACGACAGTAATATAGCTTCATACCAATATGATATTTATATGGCAGCTGAACATTTTGCCGAAACATGTTCTCATCTCCCAGAAGTTCTATCAGTGCTGCCTGAGCCTTTCTGAGATTAAGAGGTACTAATGAGGACAAATTCTCAGTCAGCACAAACGCAGGCTTTGTGAAAGAAGGGCTGTCAAGTTCCACACATGTTTTCACACAGTGAAGCATCATTGCGTTTGGTTCTTTAAGATCATCTGAAAAAGGATACAAAAAAATCTTACATACAATGTATTATACTACAGAATTTTTCATCCTATTATCATTCATAGTCTGTTCTAGCACAGCAAACTCCACTTGGCTACTCTACTAGCTATACAAAAATGTAATGTGGAAACCAAATTCTTCTATAAAACATTCCAAGTATGTCATTATAACTCAGAGCATTCCAAATCCCACTTTTACTCATGATTCCAGGTACTAAAGTTAGTTTACAAAGTTTAAGACTTGTTTTTAAAAATGCACGAACATCTATTGACAACAGATCTATCTATTATCCCTTACACATTTCTGCCATTTCCACAAATACCATCTTCACCTCTCGCCATTTAATTGCACTCCTACTATTAAACTGTTGCCATCATGGGGCTCAAGACAATAAGCCTGATCCCCTAGTGGAGACAGAGATCACTCAGATCACTATCACTACATTAGCTTTGTCCTGAGGACTTCAAATTTAATATTAATCATGTTTGTCTTTTAACACAATTACAACAAATTACATACACAGGCAGACATCCTGTTTAAAACGAGAACAGGAGAAAGTAAGGTCTGACCTGACAGTGTAAGTTCATCCTTGCTGTCCTTTTGCAGCAGCTCATCAAGTGCACGTTGGGGAAGATATCCTAAGATGCCAAGTGAATACACTGCCTTCAGCAGTTCTGTGTTGGAAATCTGAGGCAGGAACTTATTCAAGCAGCTGTGAAGAGTCTCAAAAAACCTTTTCCAAAAGCAAAAGAAAAGTATCTAAATACACAAATATTTCAAACAAAAACACAACTTAGAAGTCTTTATTATCTTGTATAATTGTATTTTGTGTTATCTATACATTAGCGTTTTATTCCTACTTTGTGAATACAGATACCTATCAACAGATTTACTAGCCTGGTCAGCCTAGAACCAAGGTCTTCATTTGCAGTTAGGAAAAAAAAAACCCTATTTAGAAAAATTGTGAAAAAGCACAGCAATTTACTTTACAGATGAATGAAACAGGATTATGAGCTCTTTCAAAAATGAAAACAAATATTAGTTGCCGTACAGTATTCTAAAATGACTATGTAACATTATCAAGCACTCTAAATTAAAACCTACAGATGCTTTTGGACTCTGGGAACATGGTTGAGTCGTGAATACACTCGGAGAACAACCAAAAGGTTTTTCAAGTTAAGGAATTCAGGATCTTCTGTCACCTTTTCAGCAAAAGTATCCATCAACTCACTAGGCTGAAAGCCAAGTCCCTCACAGGCAGAGAGAAAAAGGACAATCTAAAAAAAAAAGATAGTTTCATAAGTCAATATACTTAACAATAAATAGAACAGCATTTTAAAAATGCAACTATCAACTTCATCAGATAGGTATTCATAAAAATTAGTTCTCCAAAGATCAAACACAAACATGAAGAAAGACAGAAGCATCAGATACTCTATCAGTACCACTATAAATTATTTGGCCTCAAATAATTTACCTGTCTTTTGTCCCAGAGGTAGGCAGTAGAATTAACATAGCCTGCTAATGCTGAAAACAGTTTTACATTACGGTACTGGAGAGTGTAACAAGCTCCCAGAATGAGAATTAACTGCCGAAATGGAGCATCTTGGACATTTTCTGTAACAGAAGATCAAAGGACAAACGATAAAATGCAATGGGAGCTGTAGGCTGGAGACATTGAGACATTGTGGGAAAATTTGGTTAAGGGATGGAGGAGGGGAAACAATATGATAAGAAACTGTGGAACACTGAGACTAGCTAGGCAAAGTTCAACTGAGCTAAAACACAGGAAGAAACTGAGAGACAGAAGAAACCAAACTGAGCCAGGATCAAGCTACAATACATTAATCAGCAAAAGGGGACAAATTAACTAAATAAGCAAGAAGATTGTATTCCCAGGATCTCTTCTGTTCCAGAATTTTTGATTTTCAGCATGCACTAAAAAAATGCTGAAGTCACTGCTCCCTCTGTCTATGCCACCTGGCCTGTGTGCTGAGTGTGGAGAAAGTCCTGTGGGAGAAGCCAGCATGTGTAATTAAACATCATGCCCAAACATATATAAACAATCAGGACAATTAAAGGCTGTACAAGCAGCCTCAACACTTCTGGGTCATTTCTGTTAAGAATGCTATTTTGAGACACAAATTATTATGTATTTTAAGCATGAATCAACACATACGGATCACATACACTTAAGCATGTATTAGAAAGGTATGGAGAGAGGTGAAAGCATTAGCTTTCATTTAATGTTTTTATGGCCTACAGCGTGAGGTTAGTTATCGAGCAATACTCAATAATTGAATCCAATAATCAAGAAAACACTATTTTCCCTTTAGTTTACCAACTAATCACAGTAGGTCACCAATCCATCCTGCAAGTTGATGATTTCCAATTCAGATCTGCTAAAGAATTTTATTTGAAATCTCTTTTCCTTGCTAAAATTAAATTCTTTTTCTTAAATCCTGTGTACAGAAAAATGTAAAGAAAAATATGTAAATGAGGTAAATGTTAAGACAGGCAGACATGACAAGAGCTATTTGCTTTTATTACTGATCAGTAATTTTCTGTGCTGCTGCTTGTCAAATGGCTCCACATAACTATAATATCCTGTAAAACAAAGATGTTTCCTGAGTTTTAAAGGAAATCAGAAAAGGGAGATGAGACAATAATTAGGAAGAATTTGGTAGAAAGAAGGGAAATTTAATTAACATGTCTTTTCTTACCCTGTATCTTTTTACTGCAGGCATTCAGGATTGGAAAGGAACAATAATTCATTGCAACAAGAGCTGAAAACATACGCAGAGCATTCGGAAGAGTCAGACTGTCTATTTCTCTCAAAACTGCGACCTAAAGTGAATCAGAGTTCATTAAATCCTTCATTCTTCAGGTATATTATCATTGATTTCTAGTGAAGACATTTTCACCAAAACTTTACCAAATTCCTTAGTTCAGATTTATATGAAAGAAAAAGAAGCAAAAAACAATAAAGGCATAAAATAACTACTCTCAATTTCTTAATACACAATTATAGCAGGTCAAGTGCTCTAGAAATGTGTCACTACACAAGTTTCCAGCAATTTGCCTTTATATGGTTATTTTAAAAGGAAAAAGTCTCAGTAAAGGTCATTTCCAAATACTGTGAATACGTATCTTCTACCAACTCTTATGAAACTGGCAGAAATAAAACTGACAGTTAACTTAAAAGTTCATAGTAATTCAATTATGGTTTTGCATGTGCATGAAAGCTGTAAGCCCCCAGAGTAATCCAACAGTACATGAGTGGCCTGTATTTAATACAAACACCCAGCTACAAATGTGGACTAAGGCAGGGAAGGTCAGCTCTGATGCTACAAAGGAGATTACATTTATCGAAGCAGTAATCAGATTGATATAAATTACAGTAAAAATGAAACTACAAAGTATATTGGCTATTAAAGTACAATATTTTGACTGTATACATATCAGAGGTTAAATACAAAATGCATCTATTATAAGAAATTACACTGTAAAATAATAGTATCCTGTGGGCTCAGAAAATTAAGAGCTCCCTTTAGTTAACAAGTGCAAATGTTATTTTCCTCTCAGTTTTATGATGTTTCTTGAATGCAATTACAAACTCTTACATCAGAGCCCTTCAGTTACATGATGAAAACACTAGCAGGCCCTGTTTGAAAAAAGATTTCAAAAAGGGTTTTTAAATCAGGGGACGAAAGCCAGTACATCCTGCCATAAAACCTACACCCTACTCTCAATCATTGTATTTCCCAGGGGACCTTTCACACACACAGAAAAACAAGACCACAAGTTTGGGGAGTTCTGGCCTCTCACTCCCATCAGTCCTCCTGCCCCATACGATTACTGGACACAGCTCCATCATAGATCAGTTTTCTGCCACCTTGTCTTCTGTCACAAGCTGGGCAAGGGAATTAGGGAACAGCCTGTAAGCACTTCTGTGAAACACCATGTGGCCAACCCAAAGAGTGGAGCGCACTGCTGTTTTACTGCCTCAATTCCTTTTGTTACCAGCCTCCAAATGTAAGTTCTTCCTACAGATATAGCAGGACTATGATGCATATAGCAAATACAGTTACCCTCCTACTACATTTTCTTTCAGTGTCTGCAAAGAATGACACACAATTATAAATAATGCAAAAGCACAGGTTTTATGAGAGTAAAAATGAGCCTCCAAATAACTTTACCTCTAACTTCTTTTTCAGAAAGACTGGAACATCTTTTCCCAGGCATTTCATCAGGTTTTGCAGAATAAAGATGTCTCTGATACTTGAAATGCGCTGCTCCACTAGTAACCTGATGGAGAAACACACACAAGAGCTCTCGCCATTTCAGCAGAAATAGGTAAGTACTCCCATTCTTCTTCACTGATATACCCCCCCCCAAGTTAAAGCTGTAATTCCCTGCTCCTCTCCCATCTCCTTTTTTTTTTAAATGCTGGCATAACTCTACATGACGTAGCTGCAGCACAGATATTTTACACATGGAAATAATTATAAATGCTTTCTTAACATTATCCTGATAGACAAATGTTGTTGCTGATACACTTAAAGCAGGGGAACCTGACCAGACTGCACATATGACAGTGCAGATATGCTGTTAAGCCTCAAGGAATTAACACCCTTCTGCAGAAAAAGAAAATTGCACATTTTAATCTTTAAATCATCTATGTGCAGGCAAGTTCTGAAACAGACAGGAAACTCAGGAACAGACACAGAAAACAACTGGATGCAAGTGGGGAATAAAACCAAACGAGCAGTGCTGTGGGCTGCAAGAACAGAAGGGGATATCACAACACAGTGATCAAAAGCACAAGATGAAGGGGCACTCTTAGCACCTCCTTTTCTGGCTTAAAGGGTGGTATTGTAATTGTTCTGTCTGAACCACCCTTAAATACACCTGCACTGGTAAATATACCCACAAAAATATGAAGTTATCACTTTCTAAGGCAGTGCACTGGTCTAAAATTCATCCCTGCAAATGGGCCAGAGCTCCAGACATCAAGGCAAAGAATTGTAGATGGGTCTCCTGCTTTCCACCAACTTTTAAGAACTGTGTACCTGTACTTCCAGGAGAACCCGGTTTTTAAGAATCATATCCACTTTCTCAAATCATAACGTGACACAGGATTCAAAAGTACTAATCCATGGCAAGTTTTGTGACAGCCTCAGTAAAAGCAATCTCGTGGGAGTGAGCAGATTGGTTACATACATAAATCACACCGGGTTGGTTGGAATTCACCACAGCCAAAGAAGTTATTCTGATAAACCACTGCACAGAGGGACTTGCTGGATGAAACTAGTCTTCATCTTAATTTTTACTTACTAAACTGAAAGAAAATATTCCCAGGCTGTTAAACAATGTCTTTCATCATGAAAAATCACATAGGTCCCTAAGTAAGATAGTCTCATTATCTCATGTCTGCACACACATAAAAGAGGGATAGATATGTGAAGAGACTTGCTCAACATCACAAAAAAACTATGCTGGTGGAGCTGCAGTCAGAACATAATCCCTGCAGACCACTCTAGCATCCTTTAACACTGGAAGCCCTCCTCCTTGAAACTGCAAAGACAGTGCCAAAATTCACTGTCTAGCACAGCCCTTACCTCATGTGATCATTTAAATCCTAAAACCACACAATGTGTTTTATGTGCAGACATTCCCTTGATGATTTCTAACAGACATGTATTCATTAAACAACATTTAAATATGAAGAACAAGTGAAAGATATATTTTTCTCACTGTAATCCAGCTTGAAGAGCGCTCACATTCTTGTCTTTTTCCATCCCTGATACAGTAATTGCCAAAACTGAGATACATCGGTTATCAAGTTGATTGAGCCTCTCCTGTTAAAAGTTTTGACGTCAGATTACTTCAAACCAGTTAGTTTCAGGAAAGAAAAACTGACCACTCTTAATCGGTACCTGCCATTTTCTTTTTCCCTCAACAGTCAATTCACAAGCTTTAATTCTGCAGAGACCCCACAAGGTCTCACATCAGTCAAACTTGGATGATTTGAAAGGGGTAATGATTTTTGAGACTTCCCCTCTCTTTTAAATCTGAAATCTAGCAGTGGTTTCAAAAATTAAGGAAATTAGAAGTACACACAAATGAACCATGGGAACTGTTTCCATGCTACATCAAGACTAAACCAGGGAAGTAATCCAACTCTCTCTGATGCTGCACGGCCTCCCAGAATTACCCACGAGGTTTCAGCGCAAATTTTGAAGATGGTTTTTCATACTTACTTGGCACACTCTCAGCAAAGTCTGGACTAGGAGTGTGCTCTGAGGCACACCGAGGTTCACCACGGCATGCAGGCTGAACACCAGGTCCCCCCTCGTCATCCTGCGTGCACTGTGCAGCAGCTGCTGGCACAGCTTCGGGAACACTGGGTGCTCAAAGATCAGCTGCTTCTCGTAGCGCTGCTGCTCTTCTGACAGGTTTTTGAGGAGCTTCCAGGCTGTGGTTAAAGTGTTTGCGTAGTGCTTAATGGAAACAGCTGCCTCTGAAGCCAAGTCCAGCGCATCGCAAGGACTGGTGCAATTCCGCAGACTGGTAAAGAACGGATCACTGTGATCCACTGTGCGCTTTGGTTTGAAGCTCCCAGAATCATCTAACTTTTCAACTTCCAAGGAGCTCTGGGAAGCCTTCTCACTCACCAATGCCTCTGCACCTGTGCTAAAAACATCTGTCTTTTGAGACAGAAATCGAAGAGGCGATCCACACAGAGGAGGCAAAGTATTTAAAAATAATTTCCTGAAGTTCACATTTGCCAGGGGATTCCTGGATCTGCCAATCCATAAAATGTGTTTTCTTATTGTGGCTGAAGATTTGGGAGTGAGCACAGAACTGTACCTATGCACACATCTAACAGTATTTAACAAATAACTGATTTTATTATTCATTTTTGCTAATGCCTCACGCATAGGTTTGAAATGCCAACTCAAAGTAAGGGATCCGATGACATTCCACTAGTGGAAACACTTCTGGAGAAACTGCATCTGTAAAAGCAATTGAAAATTATAGATTAGCTACCAGACTTTCAATTCGCAGTTTCCATCGCCAAATCTGCGCACTTTTACAGAAAGAGAGATTTGGGGAAAGACCCCTGAAAAATGGTTTGCAGAGAGGCTTTTATTTGGTCTCCCACATTTCAGCCAAACATCTCGGCACAAGGACAGCCCGCGCATCAGCTCTTGCTTCCTACTTGGTGCTCTACCTAAGAGTTTTGCCGGGAAGCAGAGTCGTTTCCTAACTGACGTTTCCCCAGGCAGATGCGTGTCCCGAGGGTCCCTGTAGACCTTCAGCAGCGGGTAACAGAATCCCGCCCGCCAGCCTGTCCCAGCCTTCCTGCCATCCCACGGGAAAGACTCCTTTACGGCACACCCGCGGGCGCTCTCCCGGCGCCGGGGAGAAGCCGCTGGGTTTCGGGATCACTTCCGGAAGGACAGTACAAGGAGACAGAGGCCTTTCGGCGGCTCCGCACCTGCTCGGAGCACGCGGGCAGAACGGCGGGGATGGCACCGGGCGGGAAGGGGGCGGGAAGGGCCGG